>VWPW01021496.1:88859-229788 GCA_013389825.1 Crypturellus undulatus
GCGGGGCGGCGGCGGCGGGGGGCGGCTGGCCGAGGTATCGGCGCCGCCGGAGCAGGGGCAGCCCATGACGCAGCGCGCGCTGTCCGTGCTCGTGCTGGCCAGCGCCGCCCTCATCGTCTACTTCGTGATCCGCACCGTACGGTGAGCGGCCCGGGTGGCCTCTGCCCGTGGCGAGGCCCCTCGGAGAGGCGGGGGGAGGCCCAGCCTTGAGCGCTCCCAAGTCTTTTGTTTATGAGGCCTTTTGCTAATCCTAATCTCGGAACAAGGCCATGGCCTAAGGGAAGCGGTACAGTCTTTTACCTGAATGGAAATGGATGAGGGAACTTCTGGGAGTGCTGTCAACTCCCAGCTGTGGGGTTTCAGGTTCTGAGTAGTCATATGCAAAAGGGCAGAGGAGGGCAAAACTCACCGGAGAGACTGGGCAGAGAACCTCTCATACACTGGATTATTTTCCTGTGTGTTTTCCAGGATAAGGAGTAATTATTTGACACCAAGAAGATTCCTGTTCAGCATTTGAAAATGGAATGCTGCCTTCTAGGTGTTGACATGGACAGAAATGTGAAACCACAGATATATGTTGTTCTGTGGTACTTTTCATGATAGGCTGAGCCTTTAATATGGATGTGTTGTCAACAGTTTCCACAGAGTAAATGAGCTGTTCTTGATGGTGTGAGTGTTTATGAATTGGAAGAAGGAAAACAATTTAGGCAGTTTGTTAATTCTGTGAGGCCAGATGGATGTTTGTATTGTATTCGTTGTTGCAGTGTTTGTTGTAGCAATGCTTTTTTTCCACAGTTGATAAAACCTTCATCTCTGCATGCAAACTTAAATTCAAGGATGTTTTGTTTTTTTATACTTAGATAATTTTAAAAACACTGGTGTTTAAGGACCAGAGTTGTGCAAAACTCTGCTGTCGGAGAGCAGAAGCAACATAATTACTTCACACTAATTCTGATAAGCAGAATCCTAAACATGCATAGCGTCTATTTTGCTATGATATAAGCAATACAGTTTAACACCAGAGATGAGATTGTCCGAAGTCAAAACTTGTGCAATGTGAAAACTCAGTGCTGTTGAAATGTAGAGTAACTCTACTCTTGAGCTACAAAGAGTGAACTTAATCTGCACTACCTGTTATTGTGCTTTCTTCAAACAAATGTACCTCTCTTCAGAATTGTGTTATTTTGTCCATATATTTTTGAAGTATGTTTTTAATTCAACCTTTTCCAGCCCTGTCAAACTGTCTGAATGAGCCCTCTACAGTGTTAGAAACTTGAAAGTTTTTTTTTTTAAATTATGAATAGAATGATGCTAAAGCATCCCTTCGATTTGATGCCCTGTTAAGGACAATCAAGTAGTTTAATAGTTTGCAGGATTAAATGGTAGGGCCCTGGTGCTTCAAGCATTCACATGTTTAGTTTTAAGTGTATGAATGATTTATTTTGCTTAATGGTGCACAAAAATATCTCTCAACTGGGTGCCCATCCATTCTGAGTTTGATACAATCCTGGAAGTTGTGTTTTGGAAGTTTTGCTGGTTGGAAGTGCTTGACTTAAGCATTCAAGAGCAATCTGTAGTAAGCAGTGCCTATCATAAAGCTCTGCGGTTGCACACAGAGCTTTTTTGAAGGGAGGTTTTGGGTTAAACCTTGAGTCTTTGTAAATCATACTCATGAAGGTTGTTTAGTCAGGGTGAAGGATGCTGGAAAAAAGCTAACAAACATTTATTTTCCTCTTTCCCATCTCTTGTGTGATACTGAGAGGGGAGAAAAAGAACACTTTCCCCCTCTAAAAATGAAATTCCCCCAAACTTTCACTTCTATGTTTTTAGAAAGCAAGCTATTTTTGGGGGGTTGTTGTCATTGCTGATTTTTCTTTTCTGTTGCAGATCACTTGCCGTATTCCATATTTGTGTAGGAGTATACGTGTAGTCCCTCAGTCTTTTTGAGATGATGGGAAAGCCTAAGTGTAAAAAATGGGCTGAAGTGACTTTTGTGTGTGTGTTAGAATTGTTGATTTAGTGTGTTACTTAATTTGTCACGATAAGAGTAAGACATCCAAAGTTTCAGTATGAATTATGTGTCCTGGTCATAACTTAAATTTTTTAGGTTTATTTGTTTATAACTTATTTATAATGCATCTTAGAGGGTGATCAGAATGTTGCAAATACTGTTCTTAGGCACCTAGCTTGAGTTTGTAAATTCTGTGCCTGGAGTTTCTGAAAGTAAGCTTTAGTTACAGTGTTTCAGGGAATTTAGACCTAAATGCCTAGCAGACAGTTGTGTTTTAAAAACAACTTGTCTTTTTTTCCAGTCTTAATAGCTTTCACGTAGCTGCTGTTTTTTAAGTACACACTAGCTGTAAGTGACTCTAATAAGCTCTTTGTAGAACAGATGCCTTGGCATGCTGTGTTGATGATCTGAGTTCCTGATCCGCAAAGACTGGAGCAATGCGTATTTGTTACATATAGAAGTAGTTCTGCAAAGCCAAATGAATCTCCTTAATGTGTGTTGAGTTTTGGTGGGATCATAGCCCAGATAGAGAAGCCACAGAATATACTAATAAAAGCAGATGCAAAAACACTCAAGAGCGCTACATGTTAATCTTAAAAACATAAATCACTTCTTCTCCAATAATAATGATTCTACAAGTTTGTTCTTTCTTCAAAGTATGGAAAACTCTTCCTATAAATGAGGATATAAGGTTGAGTATGGCAGTGTAAATACCCAAGAAATAGATATACGACCCATTGATTTCTTGATTGCGGTAGCATTGACCTTGATGGACACTTGAGTATCTGCCAGATGTTACTACGTTTTTCTTCAACATGACTTTTGTGGGAAAAAGCTTATCCTGCCACAGTGAGAATGTGTTTTTGTGGCAGGGATTTGTTCTGTTTTACGCTTCAGGTCAGACTTTTAAATAAGTTGACATGCAGTGTAAGAATACATTCATTGATAAAGCAATGCAATTAATATAGGATATTTATTACTCTTTTATCTACAAAAGAGATGTTTGAGATTTTCAAATTCAGTGTTGCATATGCTGCTGCTGTTTTTATTTACTGTATAGATGATTTGACTCAGTTAAAAGTAATGAAATTTTTTATTATCACTTGCAAAGCCTTTATAAGTATAAAGCTAAAACATGATGACAGCAATGGCTTGTTGCCCCTCTATTCAATTCCTCTATTTGATTTATATTTTCTTCCATACAGAAGCATAAAACATCTAGAGGAGATGTAAAAATAGTTTTCCTCATTCTCTGGGATCTCCAGGAAGTAGACCGTATGCTTTTGCTTACT
The DNA here is from genome assembly GCA_013389825.1 of Crypturellus undulatus. Taxonomy (NCBI): domain Eukaryota; kingdom Metazoa; phylum Chordata; class Aves; order Tinamiformes; family Tinamidae; genus Crypturellus; species Crypturellus undulatus. The sequence goes on from VWPW01021496.1 coordinate 92,163, forward strand.
TGGCAGTTGTGTTCATATAGGAAGGCCCTATATTCACTGTGTACATTTACAGGTGGTACTCTTGTTGGCCTCAGTTGTTTCTTTTAAATTCTTGACCTCTAAATTTTACCTAGGGAATGCACTTTACATACCATATTTTATTAAAAAGAAAAAAGATGGTCTGTATCAATATATTCGTGTTTTTAGGAAATTTTTCTTACATTATTGTAGTAGAAAGTAATTTATAGAACTTTATGTTTTAAAATACATTTCAGGCTCAGAAGACGAAGCAGAAAAACACGAAGATACGGAGTTTTGGATACAAACATAGAGAACATGGAGCTGACTCCATTAGAACAAGATGATGAAGAGGATGATACAACACTGTTTGATGCAAATCATCCTCGAAGGTTTGTATATAGAAGCTAAATACTTCTAATAATAGAAATGAAGGAGTGTGGATGAAGAGCAGTTTCACCAAAAAAGCTCCCTATATGCATGCAGTTGGAGAAGGACTGTTAAGATCCCTTGAATTTTAAATGGTCTAGAGGTTAGTGGGCAGGAAGATAGACTTAGCACTTCAGTTACTCTTTATTTACTGCAGGATACCCTTTCTTCTTCAGCATTTGAGTCCCAAACAAATGGCAAGTAGTATATTTTTGTTCTAAATACAGTGTCCTTACTGCAGCTTATCTTGAAGTTCACTGCCAACTTCTACATTTCTTTTGTCTTCTCAGTTTTATGTGTTCTCTCCTACTAGTTCCAGAACCTTGTTCTACTTTTCTTTGTTAAAATAATCAGCAGTTGATAATAGTCCTGCACTAAGTTTTAGCTTTGTTATTTCTGCACAGAGAAGCATGCTTTTTGTTTGTTTTGTGGTTTTGTTTTGTGTCATGCTCTGAGACTATCTGTGTAGATACAGGAAAAATTTGTTGTAGATAACCTGTTTAGTTTCAGTGCATGCATTTTAGTAAGTTCTGAATTTTCCTATGCTCAAAAGCTTTGAATGGAGACAAGATGCTTTTTCTAAACTTTGTCAGCCCTTCTTGGCTTTGAAATTGCAATTCAAAGTTAATAAGTTTTCCTAATTGAGTAAATTGGGCTACACATATAGAGAGCTAACTTCTGAAAATGCTGAGTACTACCAAAAATCAGGAAAGATACAATGATTAATCTTAATTTTGCTTGTCACAGTTGGCAAGTGACTCAACACCTTACTGTGAAATGAGTTAAACTCTCAAAGAAACAATGCAGCAAATGCAATGCACGGTGCCCCAAATGAATTAAAAGTAATGGAGTCAAAAGTCAGACTGTTCTGCTGATTATCCAAAAGCAGCTGTTGGATGGCACTTCTGGAACTTGATATGAAAGAAAGATGAAGTTGGTCTTACACTTGTCTCCATAGAGGGAATATATATTTTTTTTTTTAATTTTTTTCCACACATATGTGCTCAGATCTGTGAGTACTTATGTCCACAGTTAGTTTTTCCTTAGTCTCTCCCCTACACATTAAAAGAAGATGGCTGGCATATCATAACTCACTTCCGCATATTGGTGTGGCATTATGGATACCTTTTGGCAATAATATTGTTCCAGTGTAAATAATAAAATCATGTAATAGATAATTGCAATGGTATATCCAGGAATTCCCTTAATGTCTCTTGGGTGTTGACTTTTCTTGTAATACAACATACTTGAACTTTAAGGTATTTGGTGACCAGTTAATATAATACTTTCTCTTAAATGCATAGTTACAGGATTATCAAGCAACTTCTATCCTATGAATGAACATGGTAACATAATTTGTCCTCATTCAAATTTAACTCAACATTATTGTGTTCATGTTATAAAGGCTTCTTGATGCTCTTGTGTACTTGCTTGAAGACGAAACAAACTTATACATTTATCTAAAGGATGCTATACCATTAGCAGATTAAGTAGGTGTGTATGTACATATATAGTATGTCTTCTACTGCAGTAAGTAGTATAGCAGCCTGTCTCCTGTATTTATATAGGTATTTTGGTTATGACTTTGAGTTTACCTCTTTCAGAGATTTGGGGGGATTACATAAGCTTGCAGATACTGGCATGATAACGTGTGGTCTGCCTCAACATCTTTAATCTTAGGTTGCAGTCTAAGCTTAACTCACATTTGTGGGTAAATCTCAAATCCATAGCTTGAAACATATTGTGTGTTAAGATAAACAGTCTTGTGCTTTTTAGTACTTTTAGTACTGTAAACCAGAAACACGCTAAGCAGTTGGTCATTGCATCTGTTTCTTTTAACTTCTAAATTGGAAGCAGGGGAGGATTGTATAGGGAAAGGTCAGAAGTTTTCAGAAGAGCAGATTTCTTGCTACGTGTGTTTACTTGTATGTTTCTGAACACTTATATTAAAGCGGGGCAATTCACTTTTGTTAAAGTAATTTCTTGTAGAAGTATCCAAGATGTATTTTTGGTGTTAGAGATAGGTCATGTCACATCATTTGTGGTAGAAAGAGAAGAATTGCCCCTCCTTCCCTCCTCTCTTCCCCATTCCTCCGCCCTCCCCCCTCCAAAAAAAACCCTCTAAATTGCTTAAATTAAAGCTGTAAGTCATATGTTATGGTCATATCACAGTTTGTGATTTAGCTAAAGCATATAAAGCAAATACTGTTCTTGTCTACTTCATGTACTTTAGTTCCTTGAGTGTTTTATTCTTATCCTGAATGGGATGAATAAGGTGGAAATGGAAGTGGAAGTACTGAGGATGGAAGGGTAGTTTCGACTAAAGGTGTTTTGTTTTTATTTTATTTTTTCCCATTTACCTACACAAAATGTGTCTGGGGTGATGCTGGCGTATGTGTGTATATGTGTGTGTGTGTGTATATATATGTATATATATGCATGCATACATAGAATCATAGAATGCCTAACGTTGGAAGGGACCTCTAGAGGTCATCTAGTCCAACACCCCCCTGCACACACATCATTAACTGCCCAAAATACAAATGCTCTAGAATGCAAAACCAAAAGAAACAAACCTGGCAGCTTCTAAAATAAAAACAGGACTGCATGAAAGTTCTTAACTATTATGCTTATCAAGGGAGCAGAAAGTATTTTATTTCCCCTTCAAAAGTATCTTGAAAACTCATTCTCAATGAAGTGACTAAAAACTGGTGCTTATCTCGGAGATTTGCCTGTTTCTGTTCTAGGACAGATTTTCTTGCATTCTTTCCAATGTCAGAGAGCAGATTTTGGACTGCACTTGTCATCAGTTTTGATATCTAGCAACATTTTTATATTGTTATATAATATTATAGCTTGAAAAAACTGGCCTGTTTTCAAAATACGCAGGCTCCCTTTAAGTACTGCAGGAAATCATTATTACATTTAGCTATAGCAAGCAATATGAATATGTTTGGAAAAAAAAATATTGATCCAGTCTTTTCCAAAAATAGTCCTCTAGAATGCCATATAGTACAAGCAGCTCAGGTACATTAGCAGTGTTTCATTTCTCTGATACAGCTACTGTCAGATACATCAAGCATTAATGTTAATAGGAAAAAGTGGAAAAAATTGAAAGTGTGTAAGTAAGAAACAATATCTCCTTGCTGAAAGAGCTTCTAAATATATAGTCTTTTTAAAAAAAAAAAATATATATATATATGTATATATTTCAGCTGGTGGAGCAAAACTTGATATATTGGTGTGAGTCTTAGCCCTGAAAAAGTGTAGGAGGGGGAATAGAATATGCCTGAGCATATTATACCCTGAACTCTTATATAAGTTGATGTAACCTATAGCACAGACATACCTTTACTTCTGACTTACAGGGCTGTGAAAATGCCCAAGCTTTTATATGTTGTCTTGGAGAAGTGGTAAGTGGAATTGGTAATGTCACCTTCTGACCCCAACTCTGCAAGAATAGGAATTTTGTGAGAGTGCCTAGCTAAACATGCTTACTTTCAGGAAATCTTCCTGTTAACTTCTTGAGGAAAGCTTACAAAACAGAACAGAAGGTCTTCAAAAGAGAATAACCATAATGATGGAGAAATAAAATTTTACTGTTTCAGGATAGCTCAAAAAGTCCTTAAGTGATCAAAATCATTATTTTGGTAGTAGGAGCTTGAGAAAATAAGTACTTCCAGTTATGCTTAATAAATAAGAAAAAGTGAATGCACTTGGCTATGTTATACTGAAAGCTTGCTATGCTTTCCTGTATAGCAAGAAGCTTCCAATTTTCGAAAATAATTTTTATATTTAAACAGTAATTCGTGTATGAGAAAAACGATGCTTGGCAATGTGAGTCGTTTCCACTGACATCTGAGTGAGCTGCTGTCTGAAATGCCATCCAAAGCTGTAGAGAGTGAGGGCATGGAAAGAGAAGCTTGAAAAAAGATAAATGGATGTGTATTTTTTTCCCTTGTTAATTTCTTCTTATTATAACTAAATCTTTTGCAAATTCATCCCTTTAGCCATATGCACTAAAACTCAGTAGTCTTATCTTCATATTATTGCCCAGGCAGAATGACCAAAGGGAGTTCAAAAATGCATAACGACTTGTACACGCTGAGGAGGACTTGATGATAATGATACTTGGATATTCTCACTAGATGTCATTAAGCTTTGTCCTGATATTTGCAAAGATTCAAAGCTTTTTTAAAGGTAGTATTAAGTATGTAGTCAGGCTTAGAGAAGCTGATTAGAGAAATAGCAAGAGGGTCCTTGGTTATTGAATTCAGTCCCTTGCTGTCATAGGCAACCAGGGTTGCAATTTTCCTTAACAACTGTCAAGAACGAGCTTGTTCAGTTCATAAGTTGCTTGCCCTCATTACTCATAAATGGAAGGCATTTCAAAAACTAACCAGCAGTCACAGAAAATTAGACTTCTAATCTTTTGTGTGTTCTGGTCAGCTTATATGCATTTATTACATATAACAGATTAGGTAAGTATGTTTTATATACTAATAGTTGTCTTTTTTTTTTCTTTTTTTTTTTTTGTGACCTGTTTATATACTGCAGTAATATCTACTCTGCTTTCACTTTTTCTGTCTAGAGCAAGATTTTTTAAAATTTTTTTTAAGGTGATGACGTACAGTACTGTCTGTGTTAGAGATTTCTATAGGCTAACTTTGAGATAGTTGTAAAGTCTATATGACTCTTTACAAGGTTGGGCAGAGGCGCGGACTTCTTTCCTAAAACCAGTATAGCAATATCCAGTATATTGTGCCTATACGGTTTATTACTTCCAGCTTTGTTACTGTTTCTTTCAAAGCTTCATGAAATATAACTATGATTTTACACAGGTGACTTCAGTGAACAGTAAAATGTTATACCTTTATTTTTTTGTCTTACACTTTGGTCCTTAAAAATGTTTGCAAAAGTTTTCACTTGTAACAGGGCATTTCAGATTATTGCATATGTTTCTTCTGTTGCAGATAAGTATGTGCCTTTCAGTGAAAGAACTTAATCATGAAACCAGAGAAAGAGACTGCTTCATAGGAGGAATAAGAACCAAATAGCAAGAGAGTATGGAAGTTGAGGGAATAATTTAAGTTGTATATATTATGTCATCCTTGGTTTGTTGCAATAAATACTGTACCAATTTGTTGTACTTTTTTGTATATATATGTATAGAATTCTAAATATAAAGCCTAAGGAGCAAGTGTGCACTAAAATCAAAACTATTTGAAAGTGAGATTACTTTAAAACAGGGTATTTTTTGCTTGTTCTAAATCTTGTATGCCATAGGTGTGGTATACACTTTTTTTTCTACACTAACCTGGAATGTTAACTATCTTTTTGCAGATGTAAAATTGTAAGTAAACCTAAGTAGCATAGCCTCTGTGAACTCTTCAATGTTGTTGGAACTTGATTAGTTGAGGAAATGCTTTACCCTTTACAAACAAAAAGCCAGACTACTGCCTCTTGTGTTAAGATTTTTTTTTTAAACTAACATGTTGTATGGAAACTGTGTACAATTAAAAATGTTTACAATGTTCCTAGCATTTAGTGTCCTACTTTATAGATATTAAGGATATGTTTGAAATGATCTTATTAAATAATGCAGCACATCTCTGCATTTAAATTAACTGGGTCCAGCCATAAAGTCAACTAGGTTCTGACTCCCTCTTCAGCTGGCATGGGCAAGTGGATGTTGCTGCACTGACTCCAGGGCACTGCTGGTGTTTGCCACATGCTCTCAGTGTTCAGTCCTGTCAGTGTAGAGTCCAAGCCTTCAAGTGAACAACTTTACCCTTGTTTTAAAATGTAGAACAAATAATATACTTCTGCCATCACTCTAAAATGAAAAAAGTGACACTGGATACAGCTGCTAATGTGAAATGTGTGATTAAGATTTATCTTAATGCAGTTGCCATCCAAGTATTTTTAGCTATCACCAGTACTTAGTCCTCACTGTTTGTGACCAGAGTAGGGATGCTTATTTCTCTCTGAAGCCCTTCTACAATGACAGATAGTCTGAGAGATTTTTAGCCCTATATCAGCTACTTAATACCAGTAGTTACCCTGTGGATTTACTAAAACATACTCACTTGCTCTAGTAAAAGCTCACCTGAGGTCTGAAGTTCTTTTAAACTCAGCTGATACCAAAGCAGCTTCCCAAGGTAACACTCATTTAGAGTTTGCCCTTGTGCTGCACTCTGCTGGGAAGTCTATTATTTTTGGAGTAAACCCAAGACTATATTTGTATTTCATCCTATTTTTTATAAAGGAAACAAAGGAAAAGGTAACTCATTCTCAGGTTTAGCTGAGGAATCAAGATACATTGTCAAGAATACCTATGACTTAAACTTCAGGAGTGAGAGAGAGAGAGAACAAAAAGCTTCTATAATAAAAGTGAAAGCAAGCTGTTCCTGTGGAAGTATGGCTGTCAGTCTTAAAACTAAAGGTAAGCATAGACTTCCTTCAGTTTTTTTTTTTTTTTCTAGCTAGATGGACCCTATTAATCCTTGTACTAAAGAGCTTGTCTTTCTGTCTTCCTACAGTTAGCTACTATAATCCTATAGAATGTTTTTAGGCTTTAAGCTGAGTGTTTCTCAAGGAGCAGTTGTGTGCTACTTGACCTGTTTATTTGGCGTGTGGAAACCATAGAAATACAGATGCTTATGCATTGCCTGCAAACAAATCTAGATATTTTCCTGAAGAAAACAACAAAAATGAGTATTTAAATTTCAAAGCAAGATACATGTGGGAGGAAAAAAAATCCCCCAAAGTATGTACTACTTGTGTTGATACCTCCAAAATTACAAGGATCTATTTACTAGGATAGGTAGCCTGAAATTGGCCCATGTTGCTAACTTTATCGGCATTGCCCAAACTATATGTAATTCACTAACTGAATTGGTGCCAATTGCTTTTTGCAGGCATAAAATCTGTCATATGCTAGTGTAATCCCCCTTAACTTTTGGAAATCTGCTCTGAACTGTGTTGAGCTCCTACTGAGGAAAGATTACTAATGACTTTGCCATGTCAAAGCTACCAGGGAGTATCTATTTGTGCTTTTCTATGTATTTTTTTTCCCCCTCATAAATGGAAATTCAAGTCAACATATACATACTTCCTGACCAAATCTCAGCAAATTCGTTTGAGGCATCTAACTGATAATGAACTGATTTGGGACTGGGAATTGCAGGGGTCAGAAAAGAGCCAGGAAAGCACACTCACTTATGTGCTGACTGAAAGCTCTCAAGAGAGGTGCTAAGTTGCTGTTAGGCTTAGCATATGCTGCTGCTTTCTGCAAACTTCTTGTCATGTTACTGCTGATGCTCGTGTTAGGAGTTGCTAACTACTGAACTGCAGTAGGAGTGATCCAGATCTCTCCAGAACGCTGTGCTCTGATCTGACTTTTGCCGGAATTTCCCTTCTCTCCATTTATAATAGCTCTAAGGGACTGCCTTGAAGCATTCTGATTATAATGCACAGTAAGATGAGAAGATTTCTTAAAGATACTATCAGCATGGGGATTTATTGGCAGACACAAAGGAGGTTCTTTATATGTTTTGAATCTGCCTTTACATGCCCTCTCCAATGTGCCGTGGAAGTAATTTTGTAGACAGTATCAACAAAACCTTCAGAATAGCAAATGCTAACAGCAGTCCCAGTTTATATGGCTATGACAAAGTCTCAGGTCAAATCCCTAATGTATGCCAAAGATCATTTGGAACTGCTACTTCATAGCTAGGCATTTTATTCTATCAGTTTTCTTAAGTCTCATTCTCTTTATTAGAAACAGGTTCATTCATTACTATTTAAGAAAGTCTACTCCCTAAAGATAAAAAATGAAATAATACACAGTTACCTTTTATATATCTTTGTGTGTCTGCGCACACAGACATGCACACACATGTATACATAGATTTGCAAAGTGTCAGTTCAATAAATATCCAACCCAGTTGCCCCCTGTACTTTGTAATCTTACTCTCTCAAACCTGCTTTGGCTTCTGTCCAAGAGAAAATACTTGACTAGGTGGTTTCAGGCCAGCTACAGAGGTTTTTACTGATTTTGATGAAAAGTGAAAAGGTGCTTCATCATCCCAAATGCAGAGAACAGTTCACGATATCATCTGTTAAACCTACAGCTCCAAAGAAGAGCAAACATACATATGTGTATTGTTGTGATGTTCCCTGGATGCTATTCTTGAACTTTCAAAGAGAAAGCTGAGAAAAATCTTCACATTTACCCCTTCTAGGAGGTTGGTATTCAATTTTTTTCTTGAAGTATAATCTATATAGTCTTTTAGTAGTGCTAAGTTTATTACACTTAAGCTTTAGGGAATACTGGAAAGGGCTTGGTTCCCTTGCAGTCTGCCACGTTTTCTCAAAGCCCCCTCAGTCCTTTCCTTGTTGTCTTATGTTGTACGTCTGCAATCCGTATCATTCTTTTGTTCTGGAAATGAACCATCTGGTTCACACACTACATGAATTAATTGCAGCGTCCAAAAGTGAAAGCAGTATTAAAACTGTCTAACGTATGTGAAGGCACATATTAAAAAGAATGTGTGTAATATCAGTGTACCTATACTGTTGCTATTGCTCTCATCCTTATCTCTGACATTTCGTTTTATTAGAAAAACTGAAATGGAATAGGATGCCTGCACACTCTGTTCTTACCATGTGGTAGGTAGTACAAAGTTAACAGGCATGTGATCTACCCCTAGAGCATTGCACTGAACGTCTTTAATCAAAGGGCGGTTAGGCAGGATATAGCTTAGCTTTGGAACTTTTGTGATTATTGTGAAATATTAATGATACTTATAAAATATTATTTTGTATGGTATCCAGAGAGATGGCAATGGTGGACCATGCAAAGAAACAAAGCTAAGAATCTTGAACTTGAATCCTGAGAGCAGCTAATCTACATCAGCTCAGTGCTCTATCTGGCCCAGTGTGCTCTGTTTCTTACCTAAATCAGCTTTTGGGGTCAGATGCAATACCTTTATGATGCACTGCTTCATACCATGCAGGGTGCCTTTTCAGACAGCAATAGTTCCTGAAGTCCTTTTTATTCTGCTGCAGCAACATTTGACCTTTATCACTTGGGCAACTTGCTTTGATAAGTCTTGCTGCAGCAGTTCTCATGTGCCAAAAAAAATGAGAGGCTGGTGTTTGCCTGCAGGCACAGTCCTTGCCCAGAGGAGGCAGAAGGAGACAGTCAGAACTGCTCATTATCAGCATCTCGCTGTTTGAAGGCTGCAGCATGATCTCACCCATTTGCATTTGATTCATTTTCTGAATTTTACAACTATAAGCAATACAATCTTTTTTCTGTCCTCCAGTATCCCAAGTGAAAGAAAACAATGCTAGTCAGCATATTTTCCACTTCCCTGTGTTCTTTCAGAATAGCTGTTTTATTGGCTTGGGGCCTTGGATTTTACAGCAGCATGAGAACCATCCAGGGCTAGAAATGAAATATGCAGAAAATAGTGTCTTCAAATGAAATATGAGTAGTTAAAAGGACGTCTGCACCTGAGTTTTCTTCAACCCAACCCAAGCCAAGACATGACAGTACTGGGGCAGATGCTGTTCCTTTCTAGAGCAGAAATGATAGCAGGGCTATTTGCTTGTTTCTTCTGGCTCCAGTGTTGTAAGGTCTCTGCTAACATGACCCAGAATACCTTAGCTCCAGGGTGCCATATAGTTTTATCTAAGAAGTCTTTAGTCTTTGGGATGTAAATAGCACAGCCTGATTAAAATTTTAATTGATTATCTGACAGCTATAGTTTGTTGTCTCATCAAAAAATCCATAAATTGACTTGTTTTGATGTATGTTTCAAGAAAATGAGACCAATGTAGGATATATGCAAAGAAACTGATCAATTTTAAAATCTACTGTTCTCTATTTTGCTATTTGAATATGAATTATGTTGTTATGATTGTGGATACATCTGTCTTTAGTACCTATGAAGATATTTTCCTCAGTTTATTACACTGTGGGCACTGTACTGTCCATTTGCATGGCTAGATAACATACAAAACTGCACACAAAATTGCTTGTAACATATTGCATTTTGTTTTAGATTAAAATTTTGTGGTATTAGAATCACTTCCGTCTTCCTTCTCAAACCATAAAAAAATCAAAATTCTGATTAAAAAATGCAGGACTTAAAGACCATTATTCTTTCTTTTACAAAGTTGGAGACTTTAGTCACACAGTTTTTCTAAAAGAATAATATTTTAGGATTGAAGATTGAGACCAGCTGCTCAGGTAACACTGCAGTTTTCACTCTATGTCAACTCAGCTGTGCTTCGAGTACAAGGGATGTCATCAGACTCAGTAGGAAAGCCCTTCTGCTTGGTGCTTCTTATGCCCAAACACAAGACTCGCTTTGAATACAAGATTTTAGAGCTCCATCCTGGTGCAACATTTGGGATCACCTTTTGTCTCTTTCCTCCTGGCAAGCACACGAGCTTGGTTTTGGCTAGCGTTCATGCTGTTCTCCAGTGAGCAATGCTCTGTGTGTGTTTAGCTCTTGACCAGTGGGGCTGGTTGATTAACAGTGGACAACTGATACATTGGCCACATTGACCTATCTGGACCATTGCTGTTCATGCCCACAATGTCCTTTTCACATCCTTCAGGATGTTAACATATCTTGGGGATCCACATGGCAGATTAGTCATGGACTGTGTTGGACTATGCACTGAAACACTACAGTCTCTCAAAAAAAACTGCAGTAAAAATAGGACATGCAAAGCCTCTGAGGTGTAACTACATCTCTTTTCTTCCTTGCTTACAGAATCAGAAGCTATTTAAGGTTGGCAGAAACCTCTGGAGATTCATCTGGTCCAACCCCTTCAGTTACTGTTTACTTATGCGTAGGTATGAGGAGGAGGTGAGCCAAAAGGTCCCAAGCCTTTGGACAACCATGAAAGTAAGGGGAAGGGATGTATTGCGTAGACGCCTTGGATCATGTTGGTTTATGAAGTAGGTGATTGATTGACTTTTGCTGGACTGTGTGCAGTTGACCATCTTCATATTCCTTTTCTCTACTCCTCACTTCACCTCTTCCTCAAAAAAAACACCTCTTTTCAAAGTGTAATAGACACTTGCAAGGAGGCATGTCCTTTCCAGCAGATCCTGTGCAGAATCACTGCCACCATCCAGAAGTTGAGTGTGTCCTTGGGAGTGTGTTTTCAGAAGCGAGGAGGGCAGATAGGTGAATATTTCCTTTGTTATGGCTAACTGGTAGTATCAGCTGCAGAAGTGATGACAGTGGAGCCTTTGCACCAAAAGAGAGATTTCTGTTTGGAAAACTGCTGCAAGTCCTAGTGAGCACAAACTGGCTGTCAATGCATCTGCAGTGGGGAAGTGCAGGAACTCTTTGAATGCAGGCACAAGGCCTTTAATGGGCTAAGTGAGAAGAGTAACAGCTACAGAGTCACATAGGAAGATGGCTTTGTTGGAATACACCTGCACCAAATTCCTGCTATCAATAAGCACGGTCAACAAGACATTATTTAAGATCACTGTTGGCAGAATGGGATCTAGTAATTGGAGAGGTGCAATTTTGCCACAGACATAGGCCTGGATGGGTTTGTCATTTCTCAGAGCAACTGCAGAGCATGAGATGGACCATGGTCATCTGCCAACACGGAAGGCAGAGACAGTTTGTACGGAGCTGTCTGAAGGCCAGTTCATAGTCACGTGGCAGAAGGTGAGGACTGATTGACTTTCCAGTAACTGATTGTAGAGGAAGGCTGTAAGCAGCACAGACACAGTGCTTCGGCAGCGCTGGTGGCAGTGCACCACGTGCTGTAGCTGTTGTCCTGTGTTTGAAGCAGGTGCTAGCTTATCGCAAGTGGCAGCTGCTGGAGTTCTGATACACATCAGTGTGATGTCTGCAGCCAGCATGCTTAATGCAAGCACACATAAATCACTCCTGCTGAGACCCTGCTGTCATTTTACCACGTCTTTTGTTTTTAACAGCATGTGTCCTGTCCCATCCGTGGGCTGGCATTACTGGAATTGCCTCCTGGATTCTGTGTTGTTACACCAAACACCTCAGGGGGTGCCACAGACCTTGATTATGATTGCGCTAGCTGTGCAGTGCCAAACTACTGTGCTGCATGTCCCTCAGGGTTCAGTGTGTCTTGCTGCTGGACTGCAAGAAGAGCCCCGGACTACAAGACTGAGCCAGTCGCTGTTGTGAATGTAGCATCAGCTCCTACCACTCCGATATGAAGGTAGCCTTCTGCATCCTGAAATCAGAGGTTCATGGGATCAGCCTGTGCACCTGGGATTTTTTGAAACATGGTGAATGTAGGCTTAAAACATGCTCTCTAACTAGTCAATGCTATCCAGACAACTAGTCCTTTTTTATTATTATTATTTATTTATATTTGCTGATACCGCTGGATTAGTTATACCTCTCATCCTTGACATACGCAGCTAAAAGTTGTACTTAGCAAAAACTCTGTTCACTGCCTGTGCCTCATCGATCACAGTCTACTGCGCCACGTCAGCCCTGTGAGGTTTGTGGGGAAATGAAGCACGATAGCAGACAGCTTAAAACAACCTGCATGGGTAAATGAGGGAGATGCAGGGGACCAGGCAGTGAGAGGAGACCTAGAAGAGTTTTGTGAGAGTTAATGCAAATCTTGCAGGCTCTGTCTTAAGTCCTGCCTTCCATGATGACTTAGGAGTTCCAGCTGTGGTTTATTAGCATAGATATGAGTGAGGGCCTCTGATCTTGTCACATAGGATGTGATGTGGATAGAGATGAAGCACTCTGGCCTAAATTACTGCTTGGCAATAGCGGGGCAGACTGACATAGATGTAGTCACTCAGTTCTGTACAAAGAGGCCAGTGTGTAAGTCATTGCTTTTGCTTGTTTGTAACAGATATTTTTCAAAGGTGAATGCATCTGGGCAACGAAACTCATTTTGCATAGACATAGCTTCCTAGAAGCAGCAGATAATAAGATTTTCAATTCAAGACTAGATTTGATGTGAAAGGACAATCTAGATGTGGCAGTTTTATATCTCATTACAAGGTATTTAAATCCCACTTTAGCAGCTCTAATTGAGAAGGATCTAATTGAGAAGTTTAGTTACAAGTGCTGTGCACCCTTTAACTCCCAAATATGAATGCTACTCACAGATCAGGCTTGTAATACCCTTTTCACATAGATGCTAACTAGACAACTACATTAATGGAGATAGTGATTAGAAAACAATACTAAAGCAGTTGGTCATATGCCTAATTCACACTGGATTTAGCCTATAGCCAGCAATTCAACTGCTCAGCAGCACTGTAAGCAAAAGGAATGGGATTCTGGCTTGAAAGGGTGATATATCTGCAAAAGTCAGAGGCGCACCATGTTCCTGGAAGGCCCTTGGCTATGGGAATATGCAGACAGACACTGCATCCTGTTCTTTTCTCTAACTTATACTTCTTAGTATTACTAAGAAAAATTCGACAAACCACGGAGTTCTGATGTTAAAGCGATAACTTTTGATGTACAAAGAAACTGAAAGACACCTTTATCATGTGTCTGGAATAGTCTTTCTTTGGTATGAGACTGTGTTTAGGATGGACATAAATCTTTACATACATTCGACAGTATCTGTGCCAAATGATCTTTAATTTTAATAATAACAAAGGTTTTTGGGACATCTTCCTTGTCAGAAATTCATTTTTCCCTTTTCTGCTTTTACACATTTGTTTTAAGTAACAATGTTCTGTTTTACAACAACATTTTTTGATTTTAAAGCCTTTTCAAAAACGCAGATCTCTGAGTTGAGAAGTCAATGTCTATATTTATATGGACATGTCAAAGAGAAGTTCTCTGACTTGTTCACCTCTCTCACTGCTTGTATGCAAGTATGTCCACATGACACACAAAGAAGTTTAAAATTGTTAGAATAAGAGATCAAGGGCTTAATAACTGGAAAGTTAAGCCAACGTTTCTGCACAAACTTAACTCACTCCCTTATATAAAAACATGATAATATTGTTACTACAGAATACATATAGATTTTTCCATGGAACTTTGCTTGCTCTCTGCAGAGGGAAGAAACTAATTTAATAAACAAGATTTTCAGTGTGTTGTTTTATTCTCGTGTATTTGTATGAGCTTAGATCTTTTTCCCTAGTTCAAATGCTTTTGTCCATGAACAATGTTTTTCCTCCAAGACACTCCAATAGTGGTTTAGACCTTGCTGAATAGAAATGTAGAGACCTTCACAAAAAAAAAAAATATTTATATGCACAGATAAGCTACTGAGGCTGAGGGACCACTTAGACTGCTACCGGTTACAGCAAGTTAGCTTCAGTCAAAATAACTAAAAACCGGATTCTCAGAGTGATGAGGCATTTCACATTTTCTGGTTTGTTCATGGTTATGTTGCAAGAGCCTAAACTTCTACAGATTGGAATCATAATCTTTATTTGATCCAGTGGAAAATGAGAAATACCTAAAGAATAACAAACTGTAGAAATAATTTTTTAACAGATTTGTTTAGATTTAGACACGTGAAAATGGAATGCCAGAGCCCATTTTGCAGAGAATTCTTCGTTTTTTTTTTTAACCTTTCTTTTTCCTTTTAACCTTGTGATAAAGCACATAGATCTTAAATCACTATGCAACCCTAGTTCATTCCTTGAGTATACTCCATCTGGTGTGCTGAATGAGGCCAGTCCTTTGGGGAAAAGAGTTTCTGATTATGTAATTAAGGACTGTATTGCAGTGCATATGCACAAGGGGGCAACTTTGGCCTGCCATGATTAAAGAAAAGTTATTTGTCTTTTGAGAACTAGGGGCTAGTAGTCAAAAAAAAAGGATGAACTTGGGACTGCTAACTTACATTTGTGATGTTTTTGGAAGGGATATTTTATTAAAGATTTTGGTGGAGAGAGGAGAGATTCCTTTGAGGGTAGGGAATAAGAGACGATTGTGGCGAGGAGAGTGGCCAGTTTTTGGACTGCACTTTCCCCGATTTGATTTTGCTTCCTCCTCTAAGGGAAGATAATTTTGAATTGATTTGCTTTGAACGACTTGTTACAAACTTCGATCTACGAGCTACATGAATTATCTATAATTCAATAGTTATTGCTTGAAGGTGCCAGCAGGGGCAGGAAGTGAGTTCTTGGCAGACCATCAGCTCAAGGGAGCTGCTTCTTGGGCAGGAGCAAATTTTAACTCCTGTCTGAGAGAGAGGATGTTTGATCTTTGTAATAGATGCACTGGTTTGATGTCACTGATCTGGTGTGCTATGGCACAGGTATATACAGATGCCTGGTATGTGGCCTCCCCTACTACTTGCTGGGTATTTTTGTTATATTTTTTATCTATGTAATGTTTCTAGGAGGGAAAGATTTAAGGTGTCCTAATGACAACAGAGGGTCTAGTATGTTTTGGTATAAACATAATAACTGACTAGGAGCTTAGAAACTAAGGAGAGCAGACAGAGGATAGCAGGCAAAAAGAAGCAATATCTTCATTTTACAACTCTATGGTATAGCGGCCACTCATTACTCTGGCACAAACTTGTGGAAATCACAGATTCTCAGCTGTCCACCTTTCTCTAAAAAACTGCGAGCAAAAGCACTCTTTTTATCTTTCTTATGAAGGAATAATAAAAGGGTGTAAAATTCTTACTTAGGCATCTTCTCTTCTCTTCTCTTCTCTTCTCTTCTCTTCTCTTCTCTCCTCTCCTCTCCTCTTCTCTTCTCTTCTCTTTTCTCTTTTCTTTAACTGCAACATCTTTTCTGCACTAGTCAAAGCTGTGGCTTCCCTGTGTGACATAAATGATTGGGCTTGGTCTTCCTGTGCTAAAGTAGATCCTAATGAATGGCTATGTAGTTTATTTATAAATGAAGAAATATGAAAGTAAGAAAGGCTCATGACTTTAAGAGTACCCTAGAGACGTACTCTGAATGACTTGACCATGAATGCTCAAACCCTTAGCTAGCGGAGCTAAGGCTTAGAGGTGGTGGTTTCCAGAAAACACTGTAGAGTTTTTTCCATTCTTTTCTTTTCTGCTCCAAAGGGGAAATTTGGGAAGCAGCTGCTGGCCAACGGGAGATCATGTGGACAGGCAAAGTGCCTGAGGAAGACTGAGTCACAGAACCTGGCAGGGCAGGGTGCTGCAGGACACGGAGAGGTGGCATTTGCTCTCCCTCAGTCATAGGTCCTGAAAATATTCCGGTGCCCCTAGTCACCCAAAGGAGAGCCAAACTCCATGAATTTCAGCATTCCTTGCCTCATATAGGGAGTTTATATATAGAGATTAATATCACCACTGAATTGAATCCCGCAAAGGGATATGTCGATGGAGCTCTAGCTTGCACCTTAGCCAAAGTTTGGGAGGAAACTGCAATGAATGTTTGATACTACTTAAAGTCACATTAATGTTCAGCA
The DNA here is from genome assembly GCA_013389825.1 of Crypturellus undulatus. Classification (NCBI taxonomy): domain Eukaryota; kingdom Metazoa; phylum Chordata; class Aves; order Tinamiformes; family Tinamidae; genus Crypturellus; species Crypturellus undulatus. Next base: position 109,007 of record VWPW01021496.1, read on the forward strand.
GCTTGGATTTAGATATTTGGTAACCATGGTTGCCTTTCCTGAGTTCTTTCCTTCCTTTCCTTTAATTAAATACAGTTGTCTGTGGGAACAAACAGTAAATCCTTGATTTCCTGTCATTATGATGCGGAATCGCTTAGAGCTTTTTCAGATGTCCTTAGCTGTTTCCTTGGCCACCAAGCAGCAATACTGAGCTCCAAAGCCTCCGGGGTGGAGGGGATTACCAGTCTCTGGAGAGAGAGGAGGGAGAAGCCCTGAAGCCTCCAGGGCCCTCCTGTGCCCCAGAGGCTACTGCAGGAGTCTCAGTATCTCCCTCCTCTTTTTTGGTGGAGTCTCAGCCCTTAGATGATAGTGTCAGTTTTGATTTCGAGTTTGTCAACAAATGGAGTCTCTGACAGGCTGCTACAGCTTGAAATCAGTGCCCATAGAGAACGAGTGTGTTAACTTTTCCCGAAGTGGCAGGAAATAGATATTCAGGTGAAAGAAAAGACCTTATTCAAGCTGTCAAGGAGGAAATCAAATAGGATGCAGCTACTAAAAGAGCAGGGGAATGAGTTTTCTGAGTTTGCTCCGGAATTTATTACGGAACAGTGAATGAGTTAATACCAGCAACAGATCTTTCAAATATATTTCAGGGATGAAAGAGGAGGAAAAAATATTTTCATTACATTTAAATTCAATTCATTTTACATACCAAATTGGCTTATTGTTCTCAGCTGAGACCACCTGGAGTTACCTTTTTCTGAAATATAATGGTATTGTTATTAGAAGTGACATATTAACAGAATATTTTTAAAGTAGTTTAAGTATAATGAGCTCTAAATTTGTGATTAAAAATACAGGAGTATTCTGTATATTATAAAATGTGCTATCAAACCTCAAATGCATAACATATCTGAATTCTGGAGGATTTTAGAATTTATGTAGACATTCTTTAGATTAATAAAGTACCTCTTTTCTTCCTCTGAAAATATATTTTCAGATTGAAAAAATATTTATTCCTAAATATGGCCAATATTATTTTATACACTGCCTAATGACACTCATGAATTAAGGAAAAATACTGAGTGTTTAATTGTTTTCTATTAATAAACATGGTATTCTTTCTATTTAAGTTTGTATGTGGACAAGTGAAGTATGACGAATCCAATTTGTTGAAACTCTTATGTCTGCTTTCAGTTTTATGCCGAGTTTATTAAGGTCTTAACCAGTAAAAACAACAGTAAAAAAAAACTCTGAAATATGCTACTTTCCACGTTTAAATTAAAGGGTCCCTTAAATGTTCCGTATTATATTTTATTCTATTTTATGTAGCCTGCCTGCTGGCAGGCTTGCTTTATTTGCGAGTTACCAAGAAATGGATGAATCCATCTGAATAGATACACAAAAAGCCACAACTCTTACCGAATGTGCAGGACTTATTCCTGTATCTTAGAGAGCCCCATTTAAGCAGACTCAACTTCTTCCAGCTGTGAATTATAAAAAAAGTAATTCTCTTGGAAAATCAAGCCCTTATCACAGAGTATCAATGGATTTTCTTCATTAAGACTATAAATGGCAGGTTTCCAACTTAGAAAGCAACTATGCCCTCAAATTAATTATTTAAACACTATCATCCTGACTTTCATAGCCAAAGAGATTGTGCTTGCACGCATGCTCTTCTGAAAATGGAAGAGGAGGTTTTCCTCTGTCCATATATGAATAAGATTATATTTTTAATTTGACACATGAGCTGTGTGTCTGGATTACTTTTTTTTTAAATGCGAGCATCCTTTTCCACAGCAAGCAGACTGTGGGAGAAGTGTGCAGTATGCAACATTATTTTCCATGGAAAGTCCATGGAATATTCCTATATAACAGTAGTGCAACCACATTAATACATGTTGAGGAAGGAAAAGGTAAAGAAGGTGGAAATGGAGCGTCTGAACACTACTGGGACAGTTACAGCAGCTTCTGATGTGTTGTTTGACAGCTCTAAAGAAACCTAATATGACTCATATTGGATTCTAAGATAGAAAACTTTGGTCAAAATGAGGTACAGCATACATAACGCAGTTTTGTGCACATGCAAATATGTACTTTTGCGGGGGGGGAAAGTACATGTACAACTCATAAAGTGATTTGATACTAAAATGAAAATACATTCCTGTAGCTCAACTTATGCTTATGAAGTAGGCAAGGGAAGGTGAGGAAAAACCTAAGAAAATGTGGGGCTAGATCCATGAATTTATACTAAGTAATATAATGTGGGAACTGACCCAAGATCTTCACAGAAGTGAGCAGATAATTCTCAATAATGTGCTCCACTGTATGACTTTTATTAACTAATGTTTTGTGATGCACTTTCTCCAGCTGGTAGACAGACATGGCTGAATCTTGCCAAAAGAGAGTTACATGTGGCTATAAGTACCCTGGAGTGTGGATCATAGCCTAACAGTCCAAGTTCAGGCTGTTAAACCTTTCTTCATGTTGAAGTGGGGGAGGTCTTTAATCTGCTTATCTGTAGGGCTTGCATATATTCATCTGAACGGCATCTGAAAAGTGTGGCCACCAAAAAGGTATTTCCAAAACAGCTAGACACAAAAATGTAAAATTTAACACAGCACTTCTGCCAGAGACGTGGCCATGAAGATAAATGCTTCTCTCTTCCCTGCGTCTTCTTGCTACGTACAGCCGCTTTAAAATACATTACCTATAAGGTAATTTGGTATTGGGTGGTACTGCCTTTTATTTATATGTACCTCAACTATGAGCTTAATATCATCAGTACTTCCAAAGGCTGGAATAAGTCATATTGATTTCTCTTGTTTCCACTGCGATAGGAAACTGAATTAATAGAAATAATGTTCTGGGTGCTTTGTCATAAATTTATGTAAAAGCAGAGAAAAATGCATTTATACTCAAAATGGGTGTGAAGAACTAAAATGAAACAAATCTTGCTGACAGGATATAAAGTTAGAAAAGTTAGAATCAAGTTATAAATTGGGATCCTGATGACATTAGGTCCAGTTATTCTAGGTATGTAAGGGAAGAAATTTTCATGTAATATTTTTAGTGCTTAGTATCCTGTTGTCTTAAAAAAATGTACAATAGCAATTAAGGGGTAAGCATATTCACATCTTTTTTGTTTTCGATAATGCCCAAACCCAAATAACTCTGTCATTATATTTAGATACTGACAGTATACTCCTATTTAAAAGATAAGATTTATTTTTAAATAACGAGCTATTGTTTTAAGTTTCCCATTTCCCTTTGATCTAAAAGGTCACTCTTCATACTGAGAACTTGCTTCATTTGTGCTTACTCTGATAAGGTTCATCCTTGCCAACTGCTGATTTCTTCATCCAAGGTTTCTTTTTACATTTGGGAAACTAGTGAACTATCATCTCCTTCAGTGCCTGTCTTCAGATAAGGTGAATATGTTCCATTTCTTTTACAAGTGCTGTTTCTTTTTTATGCCCATAAACTTCATCTCCTATTTATTCCTTTCCTCATGTAAAGGGAGACTTTTAGCACCAGTTTCAGCAGATCATTGTAGAGAATCTGGCTGTGCTTCGCTTAAGGTACTTTTGCATAAGCAGTTCTCTGGTTTGAGTCTCTGTTAATCAGTATGTCCTAGAAGCTGGAATTCTCCTTCTCAAATTATGGAGTGTATGGTGCCTCTGCAGCCTAAGATTGTGGTAGGAATTCACTAATTACTAAAATAACAAATTAAATCATAGTGAGGGTACAAAGCACTAACATTTTTGTAGAGTGCATAATAGGAAGCATATGCTATTGATGTAAGGCAGGAAGTTAGCAATTATTTTTATGTGCTTGATTATATTTCAAACAAGGATGTAATTTCTAAACATACAGTTATGATACACAGGGGATAGCTACTTGTGTGTTGCCATGCAGGCTTCAAATCACAAAACCTTGGTTTGTTTGCATCTTAAAAAGCTGAAGAGAGCGAGACACAACTAAACCACCAGAAATAAAGGTAAAAATTGGCTCCAGTGAAGGGAGAGCAAAACGACCAAAATAAAATGAAAACAGCAACACCACTAACTTAAGTTCCAGGACAGCATTTTTAGCTTCATTTTTGTCTTAAGCTCAGAAGTTACCGAAGTCTGTATGGTATTATTGACACGGACATTCACTTTTAATCCATTTCCAAGCTGGCATTTCTGCTTCTCCCTTATCAACTTCAGCTGCTTTTCCTCCCTCATCCGTGTTACCAGTATATCTGTTGGCCTGTAGATTCATCGCTACCTTCTGAGATCCTCAGCTAACATCCTTCCTTGGGTGATACACATGAGCAAATGCTAGGATAGGTTCTACCTTGCAGTCAATAAACTACCATGCTATACTCGGTATCCCCCATGAGAAATCTACGGTGTGACAAAGCATTCAATCTCCGTAATGTTATGCACACCTTAGCATCATGAAAAGCATGAACTGAAATGCAGAATCTTTGCAAAACCCTCTTCCCAGTATGGGCCAGACTAGTTGCTGTGCCTGAATGGTTTGTGCCTGCTTAGGAGTCCTCTGGTTTCCAAAACAAACCAGGTCAGACAGGTCCTTTGGGAAATGCAAGACATGGTTCCATTCAAATCGAGGTGAAAGCTTTAGAAGTCATTCCTATAAACCTAAGACTATTACTGCTTTTTGGACAGGTACATGAAGCATGAGTGGAACTGACATTTTAATTTTCTCCTTTTTGGCTACAGAATAAAATCAGGATGAAATAATGAGGGCAGGAGAGAGAAGATGTTGGTCTGGGCAGAGAAAAGCTAAGTTCTTGTGTTCTTCAGCACTTGTGAAAGTAGAAATCAGAGATGAAGGAAGTTGGAGAAAGGCGAGAAGGGAAAGGATCTAGTGAAAATAAATATAGCAAAGAGTTAACTATAGAAAAGATCAGCATTCCTGGTCAGCATTTTATTACATTAAAGCCAATCTGGGTGTTCAGCACCCCAGAGAAAAACAAAATGGATCAGGATACCCACAGAAAATACACACTGTAAATTTTGAGAAGAGACATAAAGCACGAATTTGCTTGAAAACTAGATGTAAGCAGATTTCCAGTTGTGTCATTGCTGTTAGCAAGCTCTGCTAAAAGACAGGTTTTAGACAGGAGGCGGGAGCAAAAAAGCATGAAAAGAACCTTTTTACACTTGGAGAGAAAGAGGAGTGAATGATTCTGCTAGAAGGAATGCAATGATTTTTCATCCTTCTTAAAACACATTTTGAATAAGATTTCATAAAAAGCAAATTGGAAGTATCAGAGGGATTTATCTTCATATTTGTCTAAGCTGTGTTTAGTGTTTCTTGTTTTCTTCTACTGTAATCCTGCCCAGCACATTACTTCTATTGCTTTTTCCAAGTTACTGCATATTCTTTGAACACCACTTCTTACCTCACATGTAAGCCACATAACTATTACTCTTCAGAAGGAGATTCTTAACGGCACTTAAAATAGGTCTTAAATATGATGACTGTCCTACTCATCTTAGTCCAACATCTAGTTTCATAAAACACTTTCTCAGTTGCTGCTCGCACAAAATAAATGCGAAACTGTGCACCTTGGTTTCCAACCTGGAGGTCACTTAGGCATGTGAAGGCTTGATGGTCTACAGCCATCAGCACAGGCTTAGGTTTTGCTCGGAGTGTACTCTGAGGGGAAGATGGTAGTCAGCTCTCCCAGCCAGCATCTCTCATTGTGGGCAGCCAAATGGCTCTTGGCCAGAGGAAGATAATTCACAGAAGAAATAGTCTGAGAGGTGCAAAAGATTTTGGTTGAGAACTGGCCACGTTCTTTATAAAGACTGTGTTCCCGTTCCTGCCTCCTTATCTTTTTTATGAATGTGTTGTGATGAGATTTTATTTTGCTGTCAGATCTTTGATGGTTTGTCTAGCTTTTGAGTGCTTCCCAAGGCAAACGCAAGCTCTGTTCTCTAAGCTGGGATAAGATATAGCAAAAAACAGTATTTTGGTCAGTTGCTTCAGAAAAGAGTACCGCTTTCAAGTCCTATATAATTCGCTGAAACACAAGTTTGTTCCCAAAGCAATGCCTCTGATATTTGCGGCAACTGGCGGCTGTCTAAAATGAGGGTGTTTCCAGGAAAAAAAATAAGCTGGCCTTGAGTAGGCTTCCTATGCTCTCTGTGCAATAAACATACCCTCAAAAGTTAGATATTCACAGTGTGTTGCACATCAGTTGCTCTAGGGTATTGGTTCAATACATTCTTTTATGAAGGTGAACAGCTTTTATACAGAGCAGCTGAATTCTTGAGTTTTCATTTAGAGTATTAAGGATGGATCTGAGGTTGAATTCTGACTGCCCACTGTGTAACAAGATCACAAGCTGTCTTCATAGTCTCAGCACAGATTTATAAATAAGGGAACTGTCTCAAGTGTGAATATATCATGTCAATGTCACTATATTGTCCCATATTTAATGCCTTTTTGCTATTATAAAGTCAGGGACAAACGGAATCTCGAAATTTTAATGTATAGACTGTCGATTTCCATGCATTTAAACCTGAGACTCAGATTCGTTCAGAAGCTCTGTAGTTCAATGAAAATTCATAATATTCTGCCAGAACAGAGTTTAAAGAATAGCACCACTGAGCAAGTGAAAGAGACTGACAGACTATGCATTAAGTAATGCAAAGGCTGATTAATAGGAGAAAATAAGAAAGAGAGGAGAGGAGATGAGAGGAGAGGAGAGGAGAGAAAACACCAGAACCAGTGACAAAGTGATTGGATAAAGATGATTCAGGGTACCACAGCAGCAGATTTGAAGGTCAAAGTATTCTATGAGGTAAATTTGGACGTAGCAAATAACTGTCACGCTTGTGCAAAACCACAGCGAGACTTCTCCCTCCTCCTCCTCTTTCCTCTTCTCCCTTTTCCTCTTGCGGGTACTTAACAGCACAGGCAACACTAAAATGTTCCATGAGCCTCTTGCTCTAGAAAACCAGCCAAAGCAAAAAGTCCCTCCGTAGCACCTTCTGAGAGGAAATGAGACATTTGGTTCAGGACCAGCCACACACACGATCACCGAGTTCAATCCACAAACAGAAAGCCCCCCTGAAAACCTAAAAACTACATTTTCATGCACTATTCGGGTGGCAGATTTTTTTTTCCCCAGACTTTCACTAAATGCAAGTTCTTGATTTGTAGTTTTCAAAGATACCTTTTCATTAATTAATGCATTGAGAATTAGTTAAAAAGTCATTTGAGAAAAGGAAAGGAGGCTATGCTGCATAAATAGCTACCTGTGCAATCCCACTACAATGCTGTGCCAAAAAAAATCTGTGTTCCTTTAATATCTAAAAAGGGAACTCTCAGGTTAGTGGAGGGAATTTATATTTAGAACTGAAAATCCATAGTAAAATATATTTGCAGGGAAGAAAATGAATGAAGGTATTACATTATGAATTATTCAGAACATTTCATTTTGAAAATTTCTAATCAAATTGAATTTTCAGAAATTATGTTCTGAGGATCCTCAAAACAACATTAGATTAATTACTCTCTGAAAGCACTCCTGGATGCTGGAATTTAACTGAATGCGCACCTATATTCTTAATGACCCCCAGAACAGTCCTGGTCCACCTCTACTCACCGAACAATTTTAAGGGACAATTTAGTAATCAGTATGGGCCAAAGCAGCATTTTCTACAGGTATTTTGCATGTCTCAAACATTTGTTTGAGAGGGGAAAAGTAAAAGAAATAAATAAAAAAGCAGTTCTAATGCCAATTTGCTACAAAACAAATAGGAGCTCATTGGTGATACCTGTCCAGACTTTTCAATATGTGGATGACTGTGGGAGCTCCAGCTGTTAGAACTCTCCATCCATCACTACAGACCACAAATAGTATTTAGAAAGTGCTGCCAGCCAAGAAAATATAAGTTGTTGAAGTTAAAACTTGTGGAAAAGGTGATTTCAGCTTTTAAACTTTCAAAAATGTTTTAAATGTTTTTTTCCAAGCAAAAAAAAAAATCAATTCTTTAATTTCTGATTTGAAGCAAAATTTTCAGTCTCAAATAGACACATACTCCTTCATTTTATCTCATTTCATTTGACATTTTATTTTAAATAGGAAGTCAAAATGCAAATAGCCATATGCTGCTTTAAAGTAACGAAATGATTAATTGCAGCATTTCCTGAAAAGTATTTTCAGAGCAGATTTGCACCTGCAAAGTGTTTTTGATTTCATTTCTGTCCCAAATTGAGCAAATAGATGCTCCTGTGCTGTTGGAATTTCCCAAAGAGCTCAAATCCCCATGTCAAACCTGATGAGCCTTTTGTTTGCTCTCCCAAACCCCACAAGCTCATTTCTTTTTCATGAAATGCAAGCTTAGAATGGATTTCTATGAAATTCAATTACTGAAAGCAAATCTGAGATTTTGCTTGCACAAACTGGATCCTGTAGCTCAAGTAAACCTGATTTTAAGATTTCAAGGAAGACCTTCTTGGGCTCAGCACTGATGGAACTAGCCTTTATATATATATATATATTGGGTGGATTTTTTTCCACTTCTCCTTCTCTCTGCATGGTGCATCAGCGATGGGAGGTGAGATAGGCACCTCACCACAGAAATACGCAGTGTGGGCAGGGTAACACGCAGGCCAAACCCTCCTCCTCTGCTCTGCCCTGACCACAGCAAGCGCAGCCTTCAGCATCGCCTCTGCGGAGCGGAAAACACGAAGAACTCCTCTTCATTCCCTGAGCGTGAGTGTCTTGCACGCCTGTCGGCACAGAAGGGACACAGGCTTCACAACAGGGATGTTTTCTCTCCCTTTCTTTACTCCCCTAATTCATTTTGGGGGTGCACCACCACTTTATAATTTATTATCTGCACTTGCATATTTAGTGGTGCTTGCTATCTTGCTTCTTTTTGCAGGTTCTGCTTAAGTAAGTCCTGTTTTGCCCTCTTGCTCTTCCTGCCCTTCTTAAAGAAAAATTCAGAATGGTCCTGCCAGTGCTAGCTGCAGGCAAGGGGCCCTCCCTTTCCCCTGTCATTTCAGTGATGGGATAATTCAAGAACACACGAAGAACTGTAGAAACCTTCAGTTCACCCAAGTACTGTCCCCTGACTCTGATATCCTCTGATAAAACTGTTTCCTCTCTAGGATGAGTCCAACATGCTCATTAAAAAAAAAAAAAAATCCTTACATCAAAAGCAACTCTTGGTCCTGATTTAGTGAAGAGTAGTGAGTGGGAAGCTAAGAAATATATATAATTTCATAGTTTAAAAAATCATTAGAGTTTTACTGAAAAGAAGTAAACATTCATCAGTTTGAAAGGGTAGCTGATTGCCTAAATTGTAAGTCTAAGCTTTCAGATGCTTAAAATTTCAAGAGCATACATTGCTGGAAACTTTTGTTACATCAGCTGTTTTGTACTCCAACATCTGAACTGAGAGAGGAAAAAAAATTGAGCTGTAAACTAATTTTGGACGAGGTCAGATACCTTTAGCAAACCTCATTTATAGAAGGGAGGGACAGACCTTCAGTTTGCAAAAAGCTGCGATAGCAAATATTCTCTCTGCTCTCCTTCTGTCATTTCCCTCTGCAAGGATTAGCGATCCAAATTTGCTGCCATAGGGAAGCGAGTCCCTTCTCATAAAGTAGCAGTGCTTCTTTTATAGGTAGGGGGGTAGTGCATAGCCACAGAAAAAAGAAAAAAAAAAGAATCTAAATCTGCACCACAGCTTGTAGGCTCAGCCCCCAAATCTGTACAACAGGATTGATTGCTTTTGGATGGAAGTCGTGCATGAAATGTTCATATTATTCGTGACGTGACATGTTTTTACTTCTCCATCGTCTCAATTATCGACAGTGCTCTTTACAAGTCTAAAACATTTGATCAAAACACAGAGGTGAGACTGATATATTTGACCTCCAGGCATTTTTCTTTGAGCATTTATTTTTCCTTCTGATTCATGAACTTGGACACCTGTGTGTCCTCACCTTGTACCATCTTGTTATTCTGCAAAATGGACATTGCTGACTGTGTAGTTGAGATGCAGCCTGTGAAGTCTTGGTGCAGCACAGGGCACTTGCACCTGGGTTGCCAGGTTGCTCCCCTCCGCAGGGAGGGCTTTGCTTTTTCTGAGGCAAAAGCAAGGAGGTGGAATCATTGGCGGTGTCTGTCAAAGCAGGTGAGGTCACAGCCTGAGACAGATGAGAAGATTTTTGTCAATTGACAATTTTGTCAGCCAGTCTGAAGAAAAAAAAATATCCCCAAATGGCTTTATTACTGTAGACCTTTGTTTCACCAAATAATACCCCTCTTCCTGCATTTTCCAGGATAAACAGCATAATAAGTGTCCTTACTTTTTTATTACTTCTTTCTTCTTCATTGTTGATTTTGCAAAGCTGCTGCTCAGATTAAAACCTATCCATCCATAGAGCAGCTTTTCACACTTCCCCAAGGTTTACGCATTTTTTTTTATATCTCTTCTTCCTTGTCCTCTGCCTGGCCTGCCTTAAACGGGATCCCTAGAGAGCAAAGTGCTGTATAAGCAATCCTTGTCAGTACATTATGGCTTAGCATAGATCCCCTTTATGACTTTATTTTGTATTTCTCTCCAGCAGGGAACAAAGACATATTCTGTAAATCTGTTGTTATAATGCCTTCTATTTATTATACACACCTAATGGAACTGTGTGTCATCCTTTGCTTACGATGGCCATTGCTTCAGTGCACACATTTAATAACCTATGGCATAGGGGAGCACTGACGTGGGACTCAGAGCCTTTACTCTTCACCAATGTGGTTGGCTGCGTTAGTAATCTTGAAGAGGGTTGACCATGTGAGTGTGCGCTCAGAATTGGACATGAGCATCCTCTCCCTTCCTCCCCAGTTTTATTACTTACCGCATGCCCTGCACATACTGGTGCATTAATTCAGTAGCTCTGTATGCCAGCGACAAGAGGGACTAAGACTTTCATGAGCAACATGCATATTTCAGTGAGCTTTAATTCCCACTGCATTTGTGGTCTTTACTATTTCTATTCAAGCAAATAAACTGACTCTTCGTTTCGCACACGGGAGGGTCACAAGCTGCTGTCAGACACCCTGCCCAGCGTCCCTGCAGCACTGCTTTTTGTGGTGTTATTCAGGAGACTTGCGTTTCATCGCAGAAGACTTGTGTTTGCCCTTTGTTCAGCGATTAATAAAAATTGAAAAATATCTGTAATCTGCTGCCTTCACACACTGCTTTCTGCTCCTATCACAGCCCATAAGATGAAGAAGATTCATCCTGGACAGTAACTTGAATAAGAAACATTCCAGGGAAGAAAAGGACAGGGTACTCCATAAATTTCTGGCTTATGGGTGATGGTTATTAATGCCTCCTTCACAGAATATTTCTTTTCATTATTATATTAAATGTTTTAATCTTCAGTTGATATTTGGATTTTGGGTTCTGAGCATAACGTTGCTAACCCATTGGTTAACAATCAAAATCAGGAATTTCACAAAAAATCGGGCGTACTGATGCCTATCCATTATGGAAAGTATCTCATCTTTCGTTCCGCCTTCCCAGGAGAAGTGGGAACATACTTAGGAAATGTAATACAACATGCAAAAATGGATTTTTTTTTTCTACAGTTATACATACACATTGCATTTGGCCAAATAATATCTGTGGTGCAATTTGTTCTTGCAAAAAAATCATTCCTGGTGGAATGAGACATTACAAATGGTGCAGAAATAGCACTTTTGTTTTTAACTCTGACGATCCTGTACTGAAAAGAACATATTATTATAGGTAAGTTCCCTTTTATAAGCCAGTTTTCTAAGGATACAAGTCTCATGACCATTTTATCTGCATGAGAACACACGTCTTCTGCCAGCAATAATGCAAGATTCTGGCTCTTCTGGCTCCTTCCATTTTACTATGGCAAAGTAGAGCTCTCAAAGGCATTATCTTCCATAAACGTTTTGTAGAAACAAAAACAAAACAAAACAAAAAGCATAAACAAAAACAAACCAACCAACAAACAAAGAGGAGCTATAAGCTATATATATTAGCCTTTTAGTCTGAAGAGAACAGCCAGGAGTGAGACACTGGAAACTGGGCTTTATTAGTTCCACTGAGCATGGAATTACTTTTTCCCTTTGTTTTGACAAAACTAGTAATGAATGTTCCTAAAAACTGCCCAAACTGGCATTAAATATGGAAATTATCATGCAGAAATTGGGAAAACCGCCTAAATAAAGCCCCACTGAAGCGCAATTTGTATTCACTTTGTGCTTATGCGTGTTGACTTTTGTGGACGCAGCAGGCATGCAGACATTTGAAGAAAGGTTTATTCATGGGAAACTGCCAGACTACGTTCTAAATTTTATGTATGATAAAATGTTTCCAGTTCCAGAATTCTATCAAATTACACCTCTGAATATATGTTGTCTCTTTCTTTTCTTTTTAGTTACATATTTCCAGTAGAATTGATCTTTATCAAAAAAGGGTTCTCAAGAAACAAATTTTAACCACTGCAATACTTCACTGGTCTCTGTCCTCGCTTTTTGGAAAGATAGTCAGGAGGTAATCTGCTAAAAAGGAAATACTACTGTTTAAAGTAATTTGTTTAGAACAGATGTATATGTGATAGAAGACTGTGCTCTCCATAGGCACTCTAGTATGGCAGAAGGATTGTTTCCTTCTAAAGCAACAGCCACAAAATACAGCCAAGAAAATACCATGTATTGGGGTAATCCAGACTGTCAGCAGCATTGCACAAAGCTCTGCAAGATTTGTGCATCCTGTAGCAGACCACAAGCTGCCCAGCTGCATCAGTGCTGGCAATGCCGCCTCATTAGGGGAAGCACAAATGCTGGTTTCTGCAGCCCTTGTCTGTTTTTCCCTTTCCTTAGGCCATTTTTGAACTGTGCTAACTGAGCACATGGAACTGTGATTCAAAACTCGCATCAGAACAAATTGTAGCCGTAGCCGGTGGCGGAGAAGCGGTGCGATGCACGCCTGAGCCCTGCCGCCAGCTGCGCGCTGAGGGCCCTGCGTGCATTCAGCCCGAGCGGAGCAGATTGTACCGCTGTGGGGCCACGTCTGAAACACCCACAATGAGATTCTGAAAGAAACCTTTGTTTTCTTTCTTTCTTTCTTTCTTTCTTTCTTTCTTTCTTTCTTTCTTTCTTTCTTTCTTTCTTTCTTTCTTTCTTTCTTTCTTTCTTTCTTTCTTTCTTTCTTTCTTTCTTTCTTTCTTTCTTTCTTTCTTTCTTTCTTTCTTTCTTTCTTTCTTTCTTTCTTTCTTTCTTTCTTTCTTTCTTTCTTTCTTTCTTTCTTTCTTTCTTTCTTTCTTTCTTTCTTTCTTTCTTTCTTTCTTTCTTTCTTTCTTTCTTTCTTTCTTTCTTTCTTTCTTTCTTTCTTTCTTTCTTTCTTTCTTTCTTTCTTTCTTTCTTTCTTTCTTTCTTTCTTTCTTTCTTTCTTTCTTTCTTTCTTTCTTTCTTTCTTTCTTTCTTTCTTTCTTTCTTTCTTTCTTTCTTTCTTTCTTTCTTTCTTTCTTTCTTTCTTTCTCTCTTTCTCTCTTTCTCTCTTTCTCTCTTTCTCTCTTTCTCTCTTTCTCTCTTTCTCTCTTTCTCTCTTTCTCTCTTTCTCTCTTTCTCTCTTTTTTGATTTATTTATAAACCACACCATATAATCATAAGTATTTACACAGCAGGCAGTATTTTCTGTTGCACTCCACATTATGTGGCCAAGCAGCGAATACTTTATTTCAATGTGCTTTACAAAGGGACCACAGGAACCATAATACTCAATTTCATAGGTTGATGAGGGACCAAATTATTACCATTCACTGTTACGTTTACAGAAAGCTTTATGCTCTTTCTGAAGCAGCCCTAGATACTCCCTCTGCCATGGTGCAGTGCCTTCAGCAGGACTCCCAGCTGGAAAGGACTTTCTTCCCTTTTCCTGTCCTGAGCTGTTTTTCTTCCTATGGTTCTATCTTTTCTAAAAAAAATCTCGTTTCTAGGTATTTGACTGAAGTACTAAGCAACAGCAATGCTTAGTGCATGCCTACCATTACACTGCCCTTGTGGCAGCTGCAAGGAAAAATGAGGCCGCTGATTTCAAGGTTCACTTTGCCTAATTCAGCTTTCCAACTGCTGCCTCTTACTACCCTATCTGAAAAGGTCTACAAAATCCCTGGTCTATCACATGACTAAGCACTTAGATATACTTAGCCAGTTATTTCTAAACTTTTTTTTCTTTTTTTAAAAAAAAATACTAGTAGATTGAATATTCATATCTTATTATTTTCCTTGTATTCTTTTTGTACTTCTTGAATTCTTTTGGCATTTCTAATTCATTTAGAAGTGCGGATACCAGAAGGAGAAACCATGTCCTAGCAGGATCACACTGACAAAAGCACATTTCTCCTTTTACATATTGCACTGAGGATTCCTATTAAGGCTGTTTTGTCTGATGGCTGAGACCTCTGAAGGTGCTTTCGTGGTTACTGGTTTGCAAAACAGTTTCTCACCCCACTTGCTTATACTGTTTTGTGAGCTCTGCTGTGTGTATATTAGATGCGACTATATTGCACTTAACGTGTCTGGAACCATTAAAGCAGTGGTTAATGGGTTTAGCTTTCAGATGACTCTAATAGTATTATTATTAACAGAAGCAATAGCATTACTATTATTGCAGATGGTGATGACTGTTCCTTAAAATGCTGTAGCTATCTCCCACTTTTGCCCTCTGTGTATAAGCTTATGTGGAAAAGATCAGTGTCTAAGTAACTGGTACAGAATCCAGTCAAATATCTTCATAATGGATTACTGGAAAACTATAATGATTCTCTTCTTCATTCTAAAGGGGTCCAGCTTGCTCAGAATAAGACATGAATCTGACCCCATTCATGCTAACGGCTTCTGAAATGGTTTTGTTATCTATTACATGGTCTTTCATAGCATCTTAGAATGAGCAGATAAGGTTAAAAATTATCAGGACAGCACTTTGCTGAAATCGTCTAATGATCTACTTGAACAGCACTGCAAAATGCTTTAGTGAAGACATACAGTGAAGACATGCAGTGAAGACATACAAAAGACAAGGACTATTGCAATGGATCTGCTGCTCAGACATGGGCTGAATTTACCAGCATTGATTAATGAATAACTGTATTTGCTCAGTTCGGAAGAGTGTTGTGTGACTTTATGATCAGCACAAATCCATGAGACTTGCCAAAGTCATTTTGACAACAAGTCAAGTGAGTAAAACCAAAGGCAGTAGGTTCCCAGATGGTAGGAGGACACTGAGATGGTGGCAGCCACGCATGGTGCTGCTCTCCTTACTCCACTAAGGTGCACGGGGAGCCATACTTAGGGTCCTTGGATGATCCTTCTCCTCAGATCCGGGCAGACAGAGGAGAGAGCTGGAAGCAGCTCTCCGTCTTTGGGTTTAGTGCCTGAAAGCTAATTTTAAAACTGTGATTTGTCATGAGACCCAAAGAAAAACTTGGCATTCCCTTGGCATTCAAGTTCTTAGAGATTACTGAACAGGCATGTAAAAAGACAGAAAGAGGGAAACAAGCTTTGGTAAAATTAAGATACTTCAATTAATGACCATTGTTCAAGCCTCAAAACACTGAGCAGTGAAATCAGCAGATCTAACAGTGGAGTGGGTGGAGCTGGTGAGATTTTTTTGAATGAACAGGGATTCCCTAGGAAATATCAGTTTCAAAAGCAAGGCACAGGGGCTTTGATAAATGTAAACCACAACACAGGCTGGGTCTCCTGCCTGCTTGGCTAATAGGCTGTTTCTGGAGGGAAACAAGAAATATGAACTTGATACAAAAGCCAAGAGGAAACCAGCACAGGGAATTTTAAGAGAGAGTAGCATAATTAGATGGCTTTTACAATTGAGCTTGCATTTAGTGTTTAATTATTTTTGATAGCATGGATATTTTAGTTTATGAATAATTAACATAATATTTTCTTAGATTATTGAAGATAATACAAAGAAAGTCTGTTTAATGGATGTAATAAATTAGAAAGGGGCACACTCTGTTTGCTCATGCATACTGTAATTTCGCTAAATTATTATTGATATAATCAATATAATTAAGTAATAGGATGACAGAAAGAGATTGTTCCCTAAGAGAGTCAGAGGATGAACTGAGCTATTCTATTTTCTCCTGCTAAGAGGAAGATTACACAGGAAAATGGAAGTTTCTGCAATAAAAGACTGAGTCTGTTGCCATCCTCTCCTACTCATTTGATTTGCACAAAGCCAGCCCTAGAAACTTGTCTAAACCCTAAACCATTCTTTATCTACAAGAGATGGCAGGCACATGAGGTCATGCTGTTTTCACATACTCTCTTTTCCAGTCATATGTGATTGATCCTCTACATTTTGTTTAGTGCTTATGCTACCACAGCAAGGAGTTCACAATATTAAGCCAGTCATTCCATATTAGATGAATTATGTCCATTTATTCTACCGATCTCTTAGGACAGCCACTAGTATGCAGATAAAAGAAACTAACATAAAAGAGAAAAACACAGCACCATGTCATGCATCACCTTGCTCTGCTGACATCCCCAAATACAGAAATAGAATAGAGCTAGTGGTGTCTATGAATATCTTTAACAGAATGAGTTTGCTATTGTTTTAAACACAGAAGACAAGTTCAAGCTGAAACTAATTTAATAATAATTATCTTTGTTGCCTTTCTGCAAGAAAAATTCTTGTTTCTCTCCTATGCATGTGCTGCACATTTCAGCTTTTTATATCACTATAAAACTGAGTGTATAAAACTGACTGAAGAAATAAACATCCTTTAATTGTCAGTCTTCAAAAAGGTGTATATTGGAGGAAATACAGGAAAAACTTAGGATGCTGAACGCATTCGGGAAGCAGGTTCGCAAAAATGAGAAGTAATAAGATGCTGTGCTGTGAGGAAACCATAACCACTGTGTCCAAGTCAAGTTATTTTATTAGGAAATGGTGATTAATCAATGCATTTGACAGATAATGTACCAAGCTAATAGAGGTGTCTGTTGTATAACATTTAATGCATATGTTGAAATGCCTGCATGAAATGAGAGTCTTCAACGTTAAAATCAACCTAAATTGCATTATAAGATTTGAATGTCCTAGGCTTGTTGAATGCTTGATTATAAATATTTAGTCACATACGCTTGATTACAAATACTTAGTTGTGATTCCAGCATATTCTTTAAGTAACACCAAGTAAGGATAGCAGCAGTGATAAGGGTAATCCTATGATATTTAAAATATTTACATGGCTATTTCCGCTGCTGTTTATGCAAGGAAACTGGAAACTTTGGGCTGCATAAGCCTGAGCAAGGTTATACTGCTTCGAAGCATATTTCTGGATTTTAAAAGGAAAGCTTCTTCAGCTAAGTGAAGCTACTAAGAGAAAAATATTAGTTCTAAGAGAAAAGAAGTTCTGTCATCCAGAAGTTCTGGATGTGTGTCCCTGAACTTCACCTTCATCAGATACATTGCAAAGAGCTGAACATTACTTTTAGGAACACAAAAAGGAGCTCAGAGTAAATAACTTTTCAAGTTATTTAACTGTGTTTATTTTCAAAAAAGCATTTGTTCTGAAAGCAAAATCCTCATTTACTGTAATATAAATATCAAAACACTGTATGGGAGTAAATAAGAAACTACCAAACAGCAGCCCTTGGTTTTCTCACTGCACCAGGAACATGCAGTTTTACATAAAGCAGAATGTAGATTGTTTCATTTTTCTTCACTCTTTATGGGTAGAAAAAAAAACTGCTGGTAGGGACTGGACCAGACAGACATTTGCAGACAGGAACTAGCTCAAGGACAGCCCATCGCAGCTGAGTGCAGGAAGCTCATAGAGACCTCAGCAAAACCACCTCACAACACTAGAAGCAGAGCCCAAGCCCTGGTTTCCTCCTATGACCTCTGAGGAACCACATATTCATTACAGTTAGGATTTATCGCAGAAGAACACCTTGCTAATCTCTCCGAAATTCCTCCAGGTAGACCACAGCAATATTGGAACAAGACTGCTGCAGAAATACTGCTTTGAACTAAAACAGCACTGAAGTGTTTAGCTATCTCAAGAGACCAGCCTTTGTAAACTGTCAAACCCTGGGAAAAGTCTAGGTGCAATTCTGGTTTCATTTCCTATGTGCAGAGTTTTTAATACATGTTTCTTTCTTTTTAACAGGTGACAACTTCTACATTATTAAAAAAAAAAAAAGTAACTCTCAAAGATGTCTATCTTTTAAAGCCATGCAAAGGCTTTCAAATGGAGAAGAAGTTGAAAGTGCTGAAGCTGTTTATTTGGGAAATTGAGGGATAAAGGTCAAATCTAGAACGTTCTCTTTTTTTTTAAGTTCTCTTTATAAAATTATTTGACTCCATCTATTATAGTTCTAAAATTCAGTTGGAACTCAGTTTTGCTTCTATTTTTGGCTACGTTATTTACATATAAATAAGAAAGTCATCTTTTGATTTGATATCTGCAGAGTCAGATTTCATATCTGCATAGAAAAAAGTCATCCAATTCTTGTAGGTTATGCACTCAAAAGAAGCACAGCTGCAGCTTTCTAAGGTCACTAACATGCCCTCCTCTGGCACATTTTGTACTCTGTGATCTCAGTCCAGTTTTGCTCCTTGACTTTGATATGATGTCTATACATTCTCTGCAAGAACAGATGCTATGATTAACATAGCCTCCAGTTTTGGAGACCATCACAGCTGAAGATTATTCATTATTTTCTCTCCATGCTGTGTCACTGGCTCGCATCCCAGTGATGGAAAGTGGCTGTGGCCAGTCTGTTGTCCATGCTGCATGCAGGACATCCAGGCGAATATTGGACACTGAATCTGGGTAGTGATTCTTATTGGATCTTAGATAATCTCATTTTAGAATTTCAGATTTTCTGGGATTTGTGAAGAAGCCCAAACTACACCCGCAACAAGTAGATAGTGGAAGGCGACAAAAAAGTAGGCACATTTGTTTGCAATGGGTGAGCTAAATTTCCCAACGCTTGTCTATATGTCTGGGAGATTGGAAGAGCTGGGACATTGTAGCAGAGCTCTGTTTCCTTGTTTCCAAACAAAATTTGTTTCAATGTATCTTCCAGGGAAATTTCAAAAAGCAGTCAGAATGTAATAATCTTTATCTTATTGTATATTCAGATGTAATCTCTGTTGAAAGTTAACAGGAACAATCAGCCTTGGAAGTTCATAGAGAACATTTGTTCATTACTTACCGTAACTACTCTAAATTAAGATGTCAGACTTCAAGTAAAGTTCCTTTCCGCCTAGTATATAACTGAACGTGGTTGACAAGCTTGTTGTAATAGGAATTTGTGCTTGAAAATATGTGGTTTTAGATGACTTCCTGTAGCAAAAATCCACCAGGGTCTGTGGGACCAAAAGAGCCATGGTGGAATTATCAACTGAAGAACTGCTCTGCTTTTTGGAGGCTAGGAAAGGTTTTCCTGTGCTTGTCTATTCATACACCCTTTCTTTAGGGATCCAGTAGTGACCTGGGTCAGAGACATCATACCTGAGCAAAAGGAACTTCGATCTTTTCCTAAGTCTGAGTCTGGAAAGGACAGATTTGCTCTGAATGTGAATTCACTAGACAGAGCAAGAAAGCTGGAACTCAGATTTAGTTGCAAGAACATCTACTTTTCATTATAAAGGCATTAGGAAATGTTAGGATCCACTGAGACTTGTTATTACAGTTCCATTTTAAAGAGTTTAATAGAGTCAAACATGTTTAAAGATAGGCACATACTTAAATGTCTTGTTAAAGTCCAAAAGCAGATATAACCAGAAACTCCAATTTTCATGATCCATTAGGTTTAGTAACTTCTAAATCTATTTGCCTACCTCCTGATAAGGCCTAAGACAATAGGCTAATTTCTGATTAAAAAAGAGAAAAAATGATTATTTTGAAAAGGTCCATACTTTTTGCTGGGAATAGCTTATTATGGGCTAAACTTTCAAAGACTGGTAATCTATCGTGCCACACCGGGCTGTGCACTTCTGCACCTCCTATAAGCCTATCTACTTGTATGTGAGCATGAGAACATCAGACTTGCACACACTGCAGCTATAAGAGGTCAATATGTGAGCCCTTTGTCTTTGCAAAAACAATGTTGAGGTGACTTTTAAAAAGGCAGCAATAATATATGTTTCATTTATGCTCCTCAGTTACCTGTACATGTCCACAAGGAATGCTGTCATTACTATTAAAAAAAAAAAAACCTTCAAAACTACAAATTATTGAAACAATCAAGAAAAAAAACAAAACAAAACAAAAAAGGCCCCAAAGTTGGCTTACATCTTTTGAAATAGAGTTTTCAAAAACTATTCTAGTTGTTTTCTAGCACAGTTAGGAGATACATCCCTATCTATAACAGAGTCCTAAATTAGACACAACACTAAGTAAACAGCAATCAAGCAGAGACAAGTGCTTCAGCAGCCAACCTGCCTTAATCATACAGCACCTTCCATAAATGATTCAGTTCATTGCACAAATGGAGTGTATTAAACTTTCTCATTTTATCTTGTATGGGCTGATTATAAAGAATGTACAGTCTGAAAACTAATTAAAGGGGAAGTCTAAACAACAGTAAAGGCTAATGAATTTTAAGGAGCATTCACAGTTAAGTGTAGAGAAGGGAGTTGTTTTTTTTTCCTTCTTTTCTAATTTAGTAAATATGCACACTAAATACTTGTTCAAAAGGTGCTGGCCAAACATTTTTCATCTTTTCATAATGCTTTTGTTTGTTGTGATGTCTGGTGTCAGTTCATCTTGGCTCCCAATTGAAAATGCAATGTATTTCGCAGCGTACAGAAGCACCTATAAAACACAGCGGCTCATTTTGGCTGATTTTCTTTTTAGTTTCTCTGCTAACATAACAGTGACAGCAGGAGTGATGGCCTGGGCTGTGCCAGCGAGGCTCCCTGGCTCTGGGGTCAGTAGCCACCTGCCACATACAACAGCCACCTAGCACATAGGTCTCCTGCAGTCGTGAGT
Organism: Crypturellus undulatus; assembly: GCA_013389825.1. Classification (NCBI taxonomy): domain Eukaryota; kingdom Metazoa; phylum Chordata; class Aves; order Tinamiformes; family Tinamidae; genus Crypturellus; species Crypturellus undulatus. The sequence continues at coordinate 130,031 of VWPW01021496.1, forward strand.
CTGAATCAGCACTTCCAAGCACAGGGTCTGACACATCAGGGATGCAAGCAGGTTCTCTCAGATGCACTTCTTGTATGCTGCAAAAGGTTCAAAACTGGAGTCATTTTTAACAATATTATTGGAATCCGTGCTTTCCCACTGGGTCTTATTTTGAACCTTGCTCTACAGTAGAAAAAATGCTCACCACTCACTTGCAGAATGTGATAGCAGCTGCAGCTACCACTGCGTAAGAGGGAGAGAATCAGGAACTGAACCTTGTGATAAGAAGTGAGAGCAAAAGAATATTGCCAGCTGTTTTTGTGCTGTATTTTACATGCTCAGTGCATATATTTGCCATGTGGCATATTTTCTTTTCTAAAGACAAAAAAAAAAAAAATGGATCCATGCATTTTACAGTCATGAAATGCCAGAAAATATCAAATAGTCATCAATAGTCAAAATATTGTTCTGATGTTGAGACATTGTTTCAGCCTAATTTTATGAATTAAACATGTCATCTCCTGTGGGAAAAGTGTTACGGCACTAATAGAATATCCTTCAGTAGATGCTGAATACCATCTAGGCTCAGAAGGCATCCAGGAGGGCCCTTTCCTGCCTTGGAAGGACAGGAAAACACAAGCCGGATAGCTCAGAGAACACAGCGCAGTGGTGATTTGAAAGCTCTGTTTAATTAACTAACTTAACAGAAATGTGAACCATGTAAGAAGCTAATTAAGCAGAATTGATGTGCATAATCTTTAGCTAGGCCGACTTTTGTTTTTATACAAAGCTGACAAAGCGCATCAAATAAATACATTTCTCTCAGCCTCGCTAGTGAAGATCAGCTTTTTCTTTGGCTGTACTTTACAAATGACTTGGTCTCCAGTTTCCTCCAAAACTTCCCATAGAAATGCTAATCATTAGAGAGTGCCTGCTTCTTAAGGAGAATAGATTTTGGCAATGAAAAAAAAAAGTAGATAAGAAAGTCAGATGTCTGCATGTCAGAATAGCACTAGAGTGCGAGTAATACATTGCAGACATGGCTGTATAATTCCAGATCTAAGTGATATGATTGAAAGCACTGTTCACGCAAAGCTCTTGGCCATTCAGGAGGCCAAGAGGTGACTGTCCCCACAGAGCAGGCACCACAAACTTCATTGGGATGTGGACCACGTGCACGGCTCTGCCTTGCCTGTCTTGTCAGGTCCATTCAACCAGCTCAGTTGGGAGAAAAGAAAACGCAAGGTGGGGCCTTAAAACACCACTGCAGGAGCATCTCCTTCCAGCACCCAGGTATAAGAAACTTCGGGAGGAAAGTTTCTTAACACTCAAAGATGACCTCACAAATATTCACAGATAAGATAAGACCACTTAACAAAACTAAAAGCAAAATCCATACAATAAAAAATGTGTCTTCCATTTCATACAATGAAATGGAAGACATTGCTACGCTCTGTTTTAGACGAATACTTGGTGAGAATTTAGACAACCTGACTTTTTAATAACTTAGATTTTGTTATGATAGGGAGGTATTCCTAATTAATGAAGAAGAATGGAGCTTATTTAGTAGATACCTTTCCATTATTTTTTCCATTTACAGGTCAAAGTGACCATTTTATGTTGCTTCTAGCCACATTCATGTCACATATAGCATGTATTATTAATTTATAGACTGGTTTATTCATTCTAATCCTTTGTGTCAGCTCTATTTTAAATTTAAGATTGTAATTTTGATAGGTTGTCATTAGTTATTGTGTAACAAATATGCAATTAATTAAATTGAGTGGCTACTATCATAAATAACATCATCAGGTAGATATACTGCATTTAAAATGGAATTGTATTCCATCAGGTTTTCATGATCTTGAACAAATGTTCTGTCAGAGGTCCTCAACAATGTTTCACTATATTAGTTAAAGGAAATAATTTTCAAAAGCATCATTTAACAAAATGTTATGAATCAGCTTTATGCTATTAAATACAAGAACAAAACTCAAAAGCTATGGGGGGAGGGGCTCAATCATGGGACCACGTAGTACAATAACACTGGTGGTTTCACATGCGCACTTCCTACCTCTTTAATACAGATGTCTAAGACACTTCTTATCTTAGGGTCCTGCACCTGGGGACCCTGGAATAGCCCCAGGCACCAGTAGAGATTTGGGGTTGACTTGCTGGAAAGCAGCTCTGTGGAGAGGGATTTGGGAGTCCTGGTTGACAACAGGTCAAACATGGGTCAGCAGTGTGCTCTCATGGCCAAGAAGGCCCATGGGATCCTGGCTACATCAGGAGGAGCGTTGCCAGCAGGTCGAGGGAGGGGATCCTGCCCCTCTGCTCAGCTCTGGTGAGGCCGCTCCTGGAGTACTGGGGGCAGCTCTGGGCTCCCCAGGACAAGAGGGACATGGAGCTTCTAGAGAGGGTCCAGCTGAGAGTGACAAGGATGACTAAGGGACTGGAGCATTTGTCATATGAGGAAAGCCTAAGCGAGCTGGGCCTGTTTAGCCTGGAGAACAGAAGATTGAGAAGGGATCTTATCAACATGCATAAATACCTGAGGGGGGAAAATGTAAAGAGGATGGAGCTAAAGTCTTCTCAGTGGTGGCCAGTAACAGATCAAGAGATAATGTTTATAAATAAAAACACTGTAAGTCTCATCTCCGTATGAGGAAGAACTTCTTTCCTGTGAGGGTGCCAGAGCCCTGGAACAGGCTGCCCAGGGAGGCTGTGGAGTCTCCTTATCTGGAGATCTTCCAAACCTGCCTGGATGCCACCCTGTGCCTCGTGCTCCAGGTGTCCCTGCTGGAGCAGGGTGGGTTGGACTACATGATCTCTAGAGGGCCCTTCCAACCTCAGCCATTCTGTGATTCTGTGACTTCAGCATCATAGTGACTTAGTCTCACAGTAAAACAAGTAAATGGCTTCTCACATAGAACAGACAAGAGGGCCTCATTTGGCAGATGTTTTTATGCATCTGGTAGTTCTTGCTGGAGATTTCTGGGGTGCTTTTTTTTTTATCTCTCCCTGTGCCATCCCCCATCACCACCAGAAAACCAAACAGAATGACCATGTCCATCTGGGCAGTTGATCCATCAGTGCCTCTTTTGGAGTAGAAGATATGGTTAGTAGCTCCTCATCTGTCTGCTAAAAAGAGTTGCAAGTATGTGGTTTAGGGAACTTAGTGGAAAGGTGAGTAAAAATGAGAATGTCTGTCAGGTTTCATCATGTGCCCCTTTTCAAGGTGGCACTCATGGCACGAATCCAAGGACTAGCTGCTACCTTTCTTAGAGAAAGCTTTTTTCTCTCTGCCTCTTACTGTGGTTATCAACACCAAGGCAAGTAATCTGACCACTGGAAATTCTTGCAACTTTCAGTGGGGTTTTGCCCCATGATTTGTGTTTTGCTCTGCAGTGTGCATGCTCACAGTCAGGAACAGCATACACAAATTCGCACACATAGAACTAGAGGGGAAAAGGAAATAGTCATGGAATGCTTGTGGAATTTTCAATGAGCCATATACAGAGGTCTGAGTCTCAGTGAAAAGATCACTTATTTGCAGCAGATCAGTACAGGACTCATACAGGAGTATACACCTAGCACTGATTTTGAGAAAATATGATATTCTGCCATAAGTCCTGAAACATTACCTTAAAAGGCTCCAGCACAGTATTTGCTTTGCTCTGCCTGATATTTCATGTAATCATGGAGGCAACAAAACTAATTAATTACCAAGGAGGCAGCAGCACTTAGATTGTTTTGAATCTTACAGCACATCTTGGCCAGAAGCCCATCCTTGTTGTGAAGTCTGTCTGCATACCACATTTGCTACTTCTTAATTTCAGTTTTAATTTAGGAAATATTTCCTTTTTGTTTGTCTGTTGCTTGATTTTGCCTAATATGTAATTTAACTCGGGAAATGGCTACTAGAGCTAGGAAAAGTAATTTCTGATCATTCATTAAATTGAAGCAATTGTGTTAAACATTGCTGTTCAGCAATTAAAAGCAAAATCACTATACGACTGATGTATGCAATTATTACTACAGTGAAAGTACGATGTTTTGTGAAGTTCATTGTAACAATGAAACAGACTCAAAAGGATGCCTCTAATTTATGAAAAGTTGGACCTGAAATCCAATATTACATGAGTATTTTTCTGATAAGCAGTTGTATACAGCAGTGATAGTACCAGGAGGCAGCAATAACTAGAACTGTTGAAAGATCGGGGCCTATGGATTTGAAGGAGCCAAACTTTGCCTATATTTTCCCAAGCTCCTCAGAACTTGATGGTTCAACTCACCCTCTGGGAGAAACAGAATTCAACACTGAGTTTCCATGGCTCCACAGAGCAGAGATGAGTTTGACATTTTAATCTTTTTCTATGTGCTTCAAAAAATATATTCAATGCCTATTTAAAACAACTCTTTTTGTGGTCACTTTTCTTGTTTGTCTATACGCGGGCTCATGTCAAAAGAACAGATTCAGGTGTAGTCTGCACTTTAAAGCTCTTTCTGTGTAAATTGGTATAGGCCCAATGTTTTGTGCAAAATGTCAAGCTGCTAATTTGCTCACTCGCTTTCAAAAGACAAACAACATCCTATCTTTCTGAGAAGGTTGTCCACAACAGACTTTCCTGAAAATAGCTAAAACTGAACCAAAAGCAGCCATTTTCAGTTTGCAACTCGGGTGAGAAAGGTGGGCTGTTTTGGCATTTTTTTTTCTACAAAGATCTACAAGGAGCACTTTGCATCTCTAATCCCTTTTGCATGCAGAATAAAGGCAGATGCTTGGATTATAATGTAATATGCAGCGTCCTAACTAGACTTCTGTTTATTTTCTTTTTAGTTTAGTTTTCTGTTCTGTTTTTTTTTTTTATCTTTCTTTTTTTTTTTCCTCCACTTGGCTGCATCGTGCATTCCTGAAGCACCATAAAATAGCTTTTCTTCCATACCATATTTACCTTGACACTGACTTTGATAATAGCTTGATGATTCACTGTCTGACGGAGGGGATACAAAACTACCATTGAGGAGGACAAGAAAGGAAAAAAAGAAGATTCATTCAGATTCTGTCTTCATTATAGGCATCTAAATCTACTGAGCAAATGAAATCTGTTAAACCATGATAAAGTTAATTATGCTAACTTAAGATTCTGTTCATAAGATATTTTAAATATCTCCCCTGCTTGCCATTGCATAATCTATAGCTAGAAACATATGTAGAAGCCAAGTGCATTTTCTGCCTAATACACAGAAACATATGCTCTTTGTTTGCAAATGCTGATATAGAGACTAATTATGCCTTGGATGTAGGCAGAAAGTATGTAGTTATAAAGCACATAAAGAATGGATGCATAAACAATATGCATCTATTGCTGAGGGATTTTGGTTTTGTTTCTCTCTCCCAATTTCTTCTTAGCTTGACCAGAACCAAAGACTGAGACGTGCTCACCAAGAGCAGCCTTATTTTCTTCCCAGACCCTCTATGTTCATTTGTGGGCAGTGCATTACATTCCCTGTTGTGCTTTTCTTCTCCTTTTTGCGGGACTTCAGCAGCTCCCCAGGCTTCAGGTGGAGCTAAGCACAAACACCTGGTGACATGGTGCAGAGCCCAGCAGAAATATTCACATGGAAACCAGCAGGTTTGGGCCAGAATTTACGGACAAGCTTTTTAATTCTGTTCCTGGAGGTTCATCTAACCAAAACAGGCAGTGTTGCAGTCAGGTCTTGCAATCTTGACCATTTTCTCAGGAAATTGGGACCCTAGAGCTTCAAGAACTACACTGGCAGAAACTCCTTTGTGGATATTGCTAGGAAAATTTCAGCTTCTTCCCTTAATATTCAGATGAGGAAACATAAAGCTAAAAGTGCTTTACATTATAGAAATTCTAGGTCATCATTATACCCACTTGCTATACTCTCAAGACAACCTTTTCATTTCACACTAGACATAGAGCTAGAAATTCCATTTTCAGCTACAAATCCACAAAAAGTATTTTTTGTTTGTTTGTTTTTCCTGGTAAGGAACAAAAAAGAAATCAGAGAGGAAAGGATCTGTAGCCTCAAGCAAGCTTCTTCATTATTCAGTCTCCAAAGCCTCATAAATGCATAGGATAAGGTATTTCTTCCCACTTGCCTTAGCAGTTAATAACACAACACTTTTCAATAATAAAGAAAATATATGGTTTACATATTTTTTTAAAGAGATCTGTAAGTGCTCAGTACTGAAGATCTTTCTTTGTTGTGCTGTTTTTCCACTCTCCTCTTTGCAAGGCAGACATGAAGCTCAGATACCAACTCTGGCAAATAATTTCTTATTTTTATTTTGCAGCAGCAGCATCTGGCATCTTGGCAGAGAGCTCAAGCGATTCTGTTGGCAGCCCCTGACTTATCCCTCAGTGCAGCCACAGTTAATGGGCCGTTTGAGTTATCTCAGCCTCCTAACCATCGCTGCTCAGTGACGTGCACTTGCCATTCGGGGGGACTCACCATGTACCTCAGCTTTCACAGAATGGTCCATGATTTGCCAAATGCCAGAATTATTAGAACTTTGTGGCCAGCTGACCCCAGATAAAGGCACATAATCCCCACTGCACTGTGAACTTCCCTTTGTCTCTGGTTCAAGTCTCATGCAAAACAAAACCCTTTTTTCCCCCTTCAATTAATTCTTAATTTCTCTCTCTCCAATTCTGTCAGTTCCCACAGAAAAGCACACTGTATGGCATTTGGTGTGCAACTTTTCCAAAGGGATCTCTGAGAAACATTTCCAAGACCTCAGGCTATTTTTGCCCGTCCCACCTCAGCAAACGCTTCCGTTTTGCACCAGAGCTCTTGTTATTGCGATCAGATTGCACCTGCTCACCAACACCCGAGACACATCCCTGCTGTGCTGTACTAAACATGGAAGAGCTCGTAGGCTTTATGCCTTCTTCTGCACTGAGTAGCTTGGCTCCACCATAATTAATGCAATACTCATCTTGAAAAGTAAGTACTGCTTGGCCTTACTAACACTCAGAAGTGAAACCACTCAGAAATCCCACAGAAGGCAAGGAATCATGGCGAATACTTAGTGCTCACTAGAGCATGGAAAAAAATGGGTTGAATATATTAGGAAGGGAGAAGCGTAAGATACTGTTAAGATCCCTGTAGAGGAAAATACCAATGTCTCTAAAACCTTGGGTTCAGCTATAAGCACTTATTTATTTACAGAGAGATTAAGAAGTGAACAGAGAGGCAAATATGCAGTGGCTCTTTTTCCTGCTGAAGAGATGATATAGTTCTGAAATAAGAAATTGTTGGCTTTCTCTTTCAAGTGCCATGGGTGAATCTGCCATAGTCACTTGGGATAGACGTCAGTGACAGTGGTGCTCAGAAACTATGGGAAGAGATAAAGACGTCTCTGTGTGTGTGTGTGTGTGAAAGATTATGGAGATGGCAAACCAGTTATATCCAATAAATATATGAAATATAAGATTTGTCAGCTATCTATGTGGTTGCATTCTCAGAATGCAAAAGAAGATATTTCCCATGGGGAAAAAAAAATCACTGATTTCAGTGGAAGCAGTCCAGTCATTTTTAGGAGAAATTATCCAGCTAGCATGACTAATACAGGTCATGTGTTTACCAGGAAACACTAAGCTGTTATGAAAAAAACATGGGTTTTCTTCTCACGGCTTTAGTGTTTTTACAAAGGAGAAGCAATCCATCAGTCTGTATTTTAAGCCATGACTTAGGTACTCTGTGCTTGCGAAAATTTTAGACTGTGAATGCCTATACTAAACAAATAACTCTCCAAACATTTTAATTATGGAGGAGAGAATCTCATGAAACTGTTAAAATGTTGTGGAAAACTCAATAAATAAATATTGGACTGCTCATCCTCTATAACCCACAATTAGATTAAACATATATTGTTTCAAATATATTAAGCTGTCTTATTCTATATATGCACCTCTCCTTGTTCCAGATGACTTTTGAGAAATTTATTTCTTCTGAGAAGACATCTATTTCTCCTGTGCTTTCCTGCAAGCTAAAGAAATTTCCCGATCTATTTCTGTAAAAGAAAGTACATCTCCTCTTCTTTTGCAGCAGCAGCAACATCATCAGAACAGTCACTCAGGAGCACAGCAAGACCGAAAAGCTCCTTGGAGATTGCATCACCACGTCTAACTGTGCATCACGCAGTGCCTCAGTGAAACGGGCTCTGCACGCCCTGCCGTCTTGGCCACATGCACAGACAGGGCAATGAGGCTGCAATCTGGACTCAGCGCTGGAGCATAAGCTGTGCCAGAGCAGGAGGACACGACACCTCAGGCTGTCCGCTTCACTTCCACTGCTGCTAATATGCAGCAGTGATGGTAACTTATCTGAGCCAGACTCGGAGAGGTGCTGAGCAGAAGCAACTTCTCCTGAAGACAGAGTGAGTCTCAAGTTCAAGAGTACGCCATTTGCATTTCTCCTACATCAAATATCAAGGTCATGATAATTTGCTCCTTGGTATTCAACAGCAGCTCTTTCTACTGTTCAAGTCCGAATATTCAGTTCAAGTTCTTACACCATCTATCCAAACAAAACAGCTTTAACACCACATTTTAAATCCTAGTCCAAGTCCTTACTATCTAATTATGATGCCTTGGAAATACATGATTGAAAAATCAGGCTCATCAGAACTGCTGAATGCAGGTGAGTGGATTGCTGAATGCAAATACATGAGCAAACATTCTCATCCGGGTTTACCACAGAGTAAAATCACCAAATGGGAATGCAGGAATTGAAATAATCAATCTCAGTGTTTATAAGCTCTCATGTACTCACACATGGAAAGATAAGTTGGACATTCATAAACATAAAAGCTTTCATCCATAATAACTTCTTCGGCAAATGCATCTTCATGAGCTATAATAGCAACCCAAATAACAGGCAGTGAATCGTCACAGCCACCACCCACTGTACACAAAAATAAGAAATAGTGCCTCAGTGCAGTAAAATTAAGAGCATGGGTAAAAGGTTTAGTTCTGGTCATTCTTAGCAAGCTGGCAGATAAATGAATTTATTTAAAGCAGAGCAATAACCCCAGGAATAATGAACAAGACTTGGAGACCCAGCTAGCAACTGGAAGGGCTTTGCAGTAGGCAGGATGAAAGCTCATTCTAGAAATATAGAGGAGTTTTAGCTAAAGCAGTGTGTTTCCAAGAAAAAAACAGGTGTCTCCAAACAGCTGCCCCACTTGGAAACATCTGTGAGTACTGCTCAGGGTGTGCTGCTTGTCCAGAGGTCATCTTCTGACCACAGGGCTACACGAACTCAGGCTTTGCAATCTGCTCTCCAAAGCAGTTTGCCTGGAAATCAGAAATTCTTTTGTTTTTCTTCTGATTTTAAATGCCTGCCAAGGAGCATCCCAGCAAACCTGCCATGCTGCTCTCTGAGGACAGAGTTACAGGCTTGCAGACTTAGAGCCTCTCTTCTCTCTTCCCACATTTTTTTTTTTAATCACACATCTCCTCATCAAACAAGGAGCTATCTGCATTTTTCACTTCCCACATCTCCTGCCTCTCCTGACAACCCCATTTCTGTGGTCCCTGCCTGGCCACAGGGAGGGACTGTGCTAGTCAAAAGGTAAATGATGCAATCTGTAACGTTTCCTAAACAAGTAATTCCAACTATTCAATTTGTTTCTGATGAGCTTAACACCACTGTATTTTCATATTTACACTTTATTTTTTCTTTTCCTCATCCTAACATAAGTATTAACCCCCAATATAACTGCAAGATTTTACAGCCTTAATATTGTTTCGAAAATCTCTGTTCTATTCACTTTTTTTAACTACATATATTATATTTAGATTTCATCTATATGTGAGCAAAAAAGTTCTCTGATGGAAAGCCATGCAAAATAATTCTCTAGCATATGACTCATTTTCAGAGCTTATGCCATGAGAGTTTTTGTACTACTTAGCACAAATATCTAGACTTTTTTTCCTTAGTTCTTTTTCACTGCTGCTAATTATACTTTTTAAAGTACACTTTCCTCTCCTAAGGGCTTCCTTTCCTCTCCTGCCTTTTTTTATTTTGGGAGGCACAATGTCCCAGTGACTCACTTTTAAGTGCAGTGTATTTGCAATATATGCAATCCATGTACTCTAGGCAGAATTAGACAGCATAATGAAAAGTTGCAAGTATACATCAAAACAGCCTGTGGGTTCTCTGTCATGAAGTAAACCTGGGATCCTTTGCCCCAGATCTCCATCTGCCTGCCGCATGCCTGTTAGAGCAGATAAATTTTGTGCATGTTGCTTAGTATAAGCAAGACTATCTTAATTCCATCTAGCCAGCCTAGAAGTCTTTCATACTCAGGCCTCTGTCACATAGATCAAACACACTACTTGTCTACCTTGTATACACGGCAGAATTTACCATCTAAAAAAAATGCTCTCCGTCTGTGAGGACCCTCACTCCTGCCTATCTCTGTCCACTCCATCTCATATTCCTCATGTGGTCCATGACAGTCTTTGAGGAAGTCTATTCTTGGGCAAAATACATTTTGTAAGAGAGAATCAAGTGAGCAACCTTAACACACACCTGGAAAAGGCTGTCAAGGTCATTTCTTCAGACTAGATTTAGCAGCACTATGTGCGAGTATTACAATATTGCTCTACCACATGAATAACCGTAGTATGCATATTCCTTCTCAGGACTGGGTGACTTGTTTGCCCGTGAAAACAAAACCACTCTCCTCAAGATGAAGCAGAGTTTGTGGCTGACTGACCCTCTCTTAACAAAAGCGGAAGATCTATGAGAGGTCAGACTGACTCTTGCCACAAAGATTGTGGCAACTCGTTGCACCTTGCATAGTCTAGGTAAGGATACCACAGAGCCAGAATACAAAAACTGTGTATAATGTGTCAAGCCATGCTGCCCAGTTTTTACATTCTCCCTAGGCATCCACCTTTGATCACTATCACTCTGAGCATATGGCTGGAAGACATTAGACCAAATGGATTCCACAGAGCGGCAGATCCATTCATATGGACAAACCATAGGTCAAGAAGCCGGTTGAGTTCATGAACATGATGCTCAGTGCCAATAAGAAAGGCATCTCCTTTCCCTGTAGCCCAGAAGAAAACATACACATATTGTATGCCTTCCCCCCCAAAACAAATCAAAATCATTTTCTTTGTCATTCTTTTTTTTTTTACTTCATATCCTTTTTTTTACTTCATATCCATATCCATTGGTTATTACTCTTCCATTAACAATAATCGGATATGTGCTCATTACTTGTCTAATCTATATAATATCTTATCCTCTTCCTAGCAATAACCATCTATATATGCGTCCAATACTGAAAGAATATTACCCACACGCACCCCAACCCTTGGCTTGAATGCTTCTGAGGAGCTCTTTCCTTCCTTATCCACATTGCTATATTCTAAAGGCAAGTTAACAAAACAAAGAGAGCTGAAAAGCAGGAAGAATAGAATACAGTCATATGTCTTTATTAGGTAAAGAGTGCTAACCCAGAAAACTCCTTCTGATATTGAGAGAAAAAATGGAAATATTTCTGCCCCAAAGCTAAGAGAATAGGTTAGTGAGCTAAGTAACAGCCATAGCTGGAAAAATCCAGGATAAACAGGACCTAGCAACACGAAAGGGAAACTGTTAATAGAAACAGAACCGACTGTGAAATGACTGGGGTCAAAAAAAACCCAAAAACAAACAAAAGGGCGGGGGGGAACAAAAAATACAAAACTCTGTGCGGTTCTGTAAAATAAAATTTTAAAAAAGTAAGTTTTGGGATATAGTCCAGGGAATCCATTTGCTGTACCCAAACCCTCTGTCTGAAGGTTACCAGGGTAGCATTTGCCTGAGCAGGGAATTGGGAGCATTACAATGAGGTTTGGCAATGGGGGCACTCCTGTGCTGGTAGGCTTTAGAGAGCCAGCATTTATTTGCTAACAGCTGGAAACCCACAATATTTGGCACTGTTGCCCAAATTAATCTTCCCCACAATCATTCACATACCAAGGCCAATTGAGGGCCTGTGTGAAAGCCTGGGGAATCTGTGCACCTCCAGGCTAGACAAATGTTTTGTAGCTTTTCCTTTGGATTTGGCGGTAGGGAGGCATCCGTGTACTGGAGACTTCAGTTCCTTTGGGATTCTAGCCAGAAGAAAGGGCTTAGAAGATCTGGGGGAGAAAGATAAGTGAGGCAATTGTAAATCACACTTTAAAAGGTTCAAAGAGTATTTGAAAGTCTTATGAATTGGCTAGCAATCAAATATGGTGCGATTTGAAGAAAGAAAAAGGAGAAGAAATAGAATAAAACAAAATGTTAGAACTTACCACCACAACAGGGGATAGAAGAAAGGCTAAATACAAATATCCATCTTTAACTTCATGCTCTACATGTATGCAAAATAGGATTTATACACAGAGAACAACAGGAGGGAGAACCTTTCCAGGGTAATGGGATAAATTCTGTGGGGGTACCCCTGAATAACTGGTTGGAGCAGGACGTTTGGGACTCACTGGTGCTAGACCTTATTAAACCCATAAGGTCCTGGTCTCTGAGCCAACACATACTGCCCTTCCAAGGCAATCTTGGGCAAATCACCACAAAGATCTGGCCTGAGAGAGCAGGACCAGGTAAACATCCCCAGTGCACTTGTCACATGGCTGCCACCTTTCTGCCCCGTGCTGAGAAGGGGGCAGAATAGCCTGGGGAGCAATTCACACTTGTTTTTTTTTACCAATATTGTGACTTTCAATAAAACTAGAGAAAATGGAACCAGGAATACATTATCTCATTTATAAAGACCATGGACTCTGGCACTGGGGCTGCCTCCAAGGCCTTTATGCAGATGAAGGGTGTCCAAGGCTATTGCTGGTGTCTGCCTATTGTGCTGGAACAAGATGGGAGAGGCATTGAAACATTACTACATTTTTGAAAGATGAGAATTTTATTAAAGCATCTCATGCAGATGCTTAGAGAGGGAGCAAAACAATGAGGAAAATTAGCACATGCCAAAATTAATGGTATTTCCCTTCCCCCTAATGGAAAATGCAACTTTTACTGACATGGTGTGTCCCAATGCTGTCAGAAAAAACAATCACTCCTTTTCATTCGTGGAGTTAATAAGCGAAAGAATCATGCTCTCTCATTTCCACAAAGGACATTTGTAAGTTAATCGTGGCAGAATGATGCATGTCAACACAGAAGTGGAGAAAGTTAGGAAATACGACAGGCTGACGCTAATAGGAGGTAGAACATGCGAGATTGGTGTTGTCAGGGTAGAGCTCCTCGAGACACCGCAGGGAAATCTGGAAAAAGTTCTTTGCGGGTAAACAAATGGCATATTAAAGGAGAAGGCTGCTCCTACCAGGTGCCTATATCCTACCTGTGCATTTCAGTTGCTTTATTTTCTGCTCACTTTGTAAGTCAAATTTTATCTGATTTGAAGAAGTCCAAGCATGCAAAACTTACAGTACAGTTCCTCTGTAGATCATAAAAATGTTCTTTGCTTTTTAACAAAATACCCAAACATTTAAGACTGGTAAAACAAGAATTCACATTAATTTTACCATTTTTACCATTTACAATTCAGTAGATTGCACACTTTTTTTTCAGTTTAAAATCAATGTTTACTTCTGCAAAGCAAAATACAAAATGTAGAGGGAAAATATGCAAACATCATATTGTAGTTAAACATTTCTCTAAAAAAATTCACTTTGGCATTTATCCAGCAATGCTGTAACTGAGCACTTTTTTTTTTTAGCAGATGCATTTAAGCCTCTTGCAGGAATTAAGTTTTCCTTTTGTTGTTGCTAATTATTTTCGTTTTTGCAGAACTGACTGCTTACAATATTTTCCCACAGTAACATATCACTGCTTATAACCATTTTATTACACTAATTAATCATATAAAATTGATATTCAGGAAAGTAATTAAACTGCTCTATAAGATAAAGGAGACAAATAATACTTCTAAGAGCATCTTAATCCAAATTTTCAAGGGGTTTTAAAATCTATTAATTCCAAGGTGCATAAACTTCCACTTGCACTTAACAATAGTGATTTTCAGATGTATTTAGGAATTTAAATAGAGTAATATGGAGAAAAGTCTCAGGGGAAAATGGAGCTTGTGCTGATGAGAAATTAGGAGCAGACTACACATTCAGAATTGTATCTGCAATGTTGCTCACCACCTGCGTTGAAGTTAAAATGTTGAGCTTGATCTAATAGATCTTAAGGCTTAATCCTAGTTCTGAATAAAATCCAAGTTCAGGAGAACCTGCTTTATTTCTTTAATCTTGAAATCTATATGACTCTTCATGTAGGTACAAAGGATTCTGCAGGTAGAATGAGAAATGCGGGGGATGCTGCCATGTCTAGAACACCTCCAATTTTGGACCTTAATTCCTAACTAATGGACCTTAATTCCTAACTTTTGGACCCCCTTTCTAACTAATAGCAAGCTATTTGGAGGATCTATCCGGGAATGCGTCCATGCTCATCTACCCAAGAGATTGCCCAGAAGCAGCCTAAGTGCAGACTGCATGACCTGTGAAGATTTTTTCACATGCAGCAGGACACGTATTGGTACCGGTGTTACTGGCCCTCTATCCGTGTTACCTCAGAGAAGTTTCATGCGGTGTCTCACTATACAGAAAGTTAGCAAACTCTGATCATCAGAGGCATGGCAAAGTTTAGCATGCCTGACATGCTAAACACAGATAAAGTCTTCTGTGATGGCGTAAACACTAAATAATAAAAGCCAATTCTATGTTTTAGCCCCCTCCTCTGTAAGAGGTAGGAGGGCTTCAAGCAGCACAGTCCTATGAAGAAGGAATAAACAGTACCTTCTGAGCAGGGGTGCGTTTACCAGCAAGACTAAAAAGAAATAATATTGCTAGCCTTTCAGTGAGCTGTCTCTAACTTATTTTACAGATTTTCTTTTTTTTAGAGCAGGATAGACAGATGAAAACTGTTCAACATAAAAATATTTGGACTACAGTTTGACCAAGGAGGCATTCCAGTTTACCAAAGATATATTCCACAGGTATCATGTATCTAACTGTTCTCTCTGTAAAGGAAAGAACATTTGTCTGATGCAGACTACTTCCAACGTAACTTCAGGAACATTTAAATTAAGATTCAGAAATGTTTGAAAAACAAAAATCAACAGAAATCAGCCATTAATTCATAGTATTGAAGGCCTGGGCAAACAACGTCCTGGGTAACATCTTTTCTATATCACAAGGAATTCAGCTGTACAAAATGAAACCAGTAACTTGCATTTACCTAGAGCATATTTCGCAGAAAAGAGTGATGAGGTGCTTTGATCTGAGGACAGCAAAAAAAGGAAAAATCTATCACCTGCATTTGCTGTAGCAGTTTCTTAGTTCTCAACCCCTTTTTTCAATCTCTCTCCTGTATTGAATCCAATTTTTCATTATCTTTTTAAGAAGTTATCAGAACTGGACAGTCTCACCAATTCATTCTCTAGAGTCTTTTCGTTGTTGTTTTTACTTCCAAGTTCTGCTGGTAGGGGAATACTCTTGCACCTTATTGTCTACTCTGGTTATTAAGGTGCAACTCAAAAACAATCGATCAGGTAGATTGTCTTGAACATTTGCTGTATTGGTTTTGTTATACTGGTATTGCAGTATTTGGTCAGTCCAATAGCTTGCAAAATGTATCTACTCCTTTACATTTCTCAGGTAAAGATGTTTTTTCAAAGTATAAAATTAGACTTGTTTGAGAAGATTCATTTTCCATATATTGCTATCAGCTGACATGAATTACATTTTTATCCTTCGCACTGCTTACAAACTGAGCTTTGCAACAGCTATTTCATAATCCTTGCAGAACTCTCCAGCATCACTATTTAGATCATTCATTTAGGCTTTTTTTTTTTTAAACCCACACTTACAGTCAATAATCTTTCCATCTCCCTATCTAGAAAAAAAAAAAGTCTATTTTCTTGAACAGTGTAAACTCTCTACAAAGCTATGGAGTTTTATATAAAATCGTTAACTTCCTTATCAGTTTTCTTCATTTCAGAACTTCTCATCTGTATCAGTTTCCATATGGCAACTAATTTCCTATTCATTACAAATTTCCTGTTTGTTATATACTATATTATATTGCTATTTAATTTCTAACTGCTACATTCAATTCACAGCTGAACCAGAAATGTCTTATCACTCAAATTCTTGCTTCTGTACGAGAGGAGCAGGACTCCAATACATCTTGTAGGTGTTTTCAGTTGGCATTTTTTCCTTTACTTTGTTCTCTTAAGAACACAGAAAAAGGAAATTAGGAATTTGGAATTGGCTCTATTTTTGAAGAAGACAATATGATCTGATGGAGTGATTAAATAGATAAGATGCAAAAGAGTTGCTGCAGCAGCTGCAAAAAGAGTCCTCTGCAAAGCACATGGCAGAGCTGCTCTTCCCTCTGATGCACAGGCTGATCTCGGGAAGCTGCTGTAAGCAAGAGCTCCAGCTGAGAGAAAAACTGCAATTTGGCATTATGCATTATTTAAAAGATGATTTGAAGATGAGGGGTAAAAAAATTGTTAACCAAACCAATGATTTCCATGCCTCCACTGATGGAGATAACAAGAAGATTAAGGCAGCAATATTATGGCCAGTGAAGCTGAAATGAGAGCAAGTAATGCTGAAGATCAGATGAACAAACTTAAAATAGTACATGTCTACATGAATAAAAGATTGAAAAACAAAGATAAAGGCAGGAAACACAATCTCCACATCTCCTTGACTTGCCTGAAGGGGTGGGGAAAACGAGAAGGATTAGCTGAATACCTCTTTAAAGAAATGTTTACAGCAATTTTATGGGTGCATTCTTCGTCATGCAAAGGACACGAAGCGAAGCACCTGGTGGCCTCCACAAAGCAATGATAATAAAGTTTCTTAATTATAGTAATACAGATAAGCTGCTACAGCTGCCTAGACTGAATAAAAGTCTGATTTATAATTCAGATAAGTATTGCTATTCCTTGATTGCAATATGAAAATACAAAGGAAGCAAAATCCATAGAAACCAAGAGGAAGCTTTGGGATTATAAAATTGAGTGCGCCTTTCTATGCTGCTAAACTTGAAATGGTTTTGGGTGAAACCAGACTGTTTCTTATATAGTACAGGAAGATTACTAGTTTTGATATGCAGGAGGATTGGGAAAAAAAAATAAGATCACTGTTAAACAGAAGGAGTGACCTACTGCACACCCTAATGTACAGATGTACAAATCCTTACATGAGTGAAAAGTCCTCAAGTTCTGTTCTCAGGATTTTTTCTGGAGTTTATCCAATGACCATTTAATATATACATATGTATACATATATATATATATATATATATATACATATATATGTGCATGATGTGACAGTGATTTGCCTTGTCTCATCTCTGTGTCCAAGTTATGATTCTTCTTTTCTGAATACCTCTCTCCTTTTGTAATAGTGCGAAGAATAGATACCTTACATACATGGCTACCAAATTTCAGTAGGATCTGTGAATTGAACACATGCAGAGGGCCAGAGAACATGGGTACGTTCTGGATGTGTTCTCCACAACCTTTTCTTTCCCATTTTTCTCTCCTAAAAGCAGGGCTATGAGATTGCCCATCCCCCAAAGCTGGTCATCCTACCCCGCCATGAAGCCCCAGGGGTACAAAGCAACTTCCATAGGGCTTTTATTAGGCACTTAGCATGGAAAAAGAGAGAAAGGATTTCAGCACAACCATCTCTTCAGCATTTCCTCTTAGATGTTTTAAGGACTTTGGTGCTCAGCATACTGGTTGCTGTGAATGCCTTTTTGAGTGTCTAAATCTGCTCAAATTGCTCTAGGGAACACTTGAACTCCACACACTGTGAGTTGCGCTCCTAAGAAATCTAACGTGAAGGCAGAGCAGTGGAGAGCATCACAGCATCTAATCCCCTCTTGGCATTTGATCCGAGAGCTTTGCTAAAGCTCGCAGTGGGAAGTAGTCTTCAAGCAGTCTTAATGCTCCCTACCTTCCCTCTTGCTTGCGCACGCACCTTCAGCCCTTTTTCGTGGGACTTGTATTTGCAGCAGTATTTATGGTTCTTCCAATCCAAGAACAACACAAATGGAGTAAAATGCTCTCGCCTTGGAAATAGCTATTGAACAAATACTTTATAAATAATCCGCATTGCTGTTTCTCTTGAGGAATAGCCAAGTAGGGGAAAGGAAAGAACATCTTTCACCAGGGCCGCTATGGAAATTCCTGCACAGACATAATGGCTAGAAACAATGTGATTTTCCCAGGCTGGTCTGCAGAGATGTCTTTGAGCATCTCACTGCAAGCTCTGCCCTGGCAAGAGACCAAGTACCAGGACTGCACTCTCCGGCTTTACAACATCTCATAAGATGAACCTCTCCAAGATGCAGGTAATATGAGTCATAACAATCCCTTCCCCTGCCTTCCACGTTCTGGCCAGACTTTCTCATAACTTTAACTTTATAAAACAGAAGAGATCGATCATATAGGAATTATTTTAAATAACAAGTCCGTGCTGAGGTGGAGGGGGAACAGAACTGCTGCAGCTCACAGACTAGTATAAAATTTGCAAAAGTTATCCGTGACTGCCCACGGCTATTAAAAAATAAACAGATAAAGTCACTGGATGGCCAATCCCCATGTGGAAAGGCAAACCCAAAACAGTCGTGCAAGAACGATGCTTGAAATCACGAATAAAACCTTGGAGACACTCCCCCAGGGCAGAGCATAAATATTGCAGACTGGCAGGCGCAATACCCTGCAGATAGAGAGCAGGACACAGATCTTGCTAGAAATACACAGTTTTGGAAAGGAAAGATAGTGAAATATCTATGCGGAAGTATAGATTAAAAAAAAAGAAAAAGAGAATATTAGAAGTTGTGAAACAGATTACCACAAACACACTGTTGCAAATAAAAAAAATCATTGACCAAATGGTGTGTTTTTTATGTATAATTCAAATAATCTGAAGCATATGGATTTCATTTTCAGTCAGGTACCATTCTCGCACAAGGCTAAACAAAACCTGTATCTTTAGTAGTATTCCCCCCAATATAATTCACAGAATCTGGAGGCACCATAAATATTGTCTGCAGGATTCACTGTAAAGCACAAGCCAGAATAGAACACTAAGTCATCTCTCCTTTCTCTATGGCTTATTTTTATTATGCTGCTCCTAAGACATACATGATGTGCCTCAGAAAAGGTGTTTGTTCTTGTCAGATCAGGTTTTATATGCATTTCCTTCTAATTAGGCAGAACACTAAAACAAAGGTTGATGGCTCAGTTATTGTACATTCATATCGTGAATTTTCAGCAGACAGTATATTTCTGCTTTTATGGTCTAAGTGCCACTATCATATAAGGATTCTGACAAACTATTGAGATAGAAATTTTAGTAGTAATAATTTCAATAAACTGGACGAAAAAGTTAAATATACATTATCATGATCTGCTGCTAGAAGACACAGAAGAAATGTATTAGACACACATCAGCTATTTTAATTACCATTTTTAAAGCTCCACTAGTTCTTTTATCCTTTGTGCTTAATAAGCTTTTATAACAGTTTTATATTATCTTCAAATTAATTTTTTCTTCTCTATTTTCTATAGAAACTAAGAGATAAATTAAATATTTTGCTATTTTTTTTTAATTCCTGCAATGTCTCCTTACTAAGATACTGATCATCTGAATAGCTAATAAACAGGAAGAAGCCCTCACAAGACCAGTTTTTCTAATACATTTATCTCCAGCTCCTGAATACAAATAAACATGGTATGATATTCTAACTTGCCAGTGGCTTCAGAAAGCTCATGATCCGGCACTCTAAGAAGAGGTCAGGATCCTGCAGTGCAGAGTCCAAACATCCAAATCTGAGGTTACTTGACATTTTCTGCAATGCAGGGAGAAATTTTTGTGGATGTCACTGGTTCCTGTCATGGTGTCATATTGGTTCCTTCACTTGGTAAAATTCATCCCAGTGATTACATGTGGGTTTTTTTAGTACCTGCTAAACAACGAAGGTCATGCCCTGCAATAGAAACCTGTCTTAGCTGGGCTGCCCTTTAAGCAGAAAGGCATGCTCCTATGCATATAAAGCACTCAAGTGGTCAGTAAGAATACTAATGGAGATGGCATGTTTGACACAGACCTCTGTTCTGGGGTTAGGAAATACACACTGTTAATTTCTGAGGACATTACCGATAGTTGTAGAGAGGGTCAAAGAGTAAATTAGACACTCTTGGTCAACACAGGGTAACATTTCTGTCAGAGCTTTTGCTCTGGATTTACTTTTTAAAGCATCCAATAAAATCTTAAAAAAAAAAAAAAATCCACTTAGATCCATTGCCTGCAGTGACAGTAGGCATAAGCCTTAGCTCTCATCCCGTTCCTCCTTATGCAACTATGTGTATTACTACATTATAGAGCTTTTGAAAATAAAAACTAACAAACAAACAAAACAATCCTCCCCCCGCAAAAAAAAACTAAAGCCAGGCTGAATAGTACATTAGGCTTTCTTTACAATATCTAGCCACAGCGGTAGAACCTGAGACTTTCTGCCTTGGTTTACTCTATCATTTTTTCCTCTAGCTCTAAGGCTTCATTCTTCACTTAGCTTTTAGGTCAAGTCTGAGAACTGGACGAAGCGACCACCATGGTGTATTTCCACATCATTACAGTAACAGCACAATAGCTAAAATTAATTAAGATCATTTTATGCCATTTTAATTCCCGAAACAACGCTTGGAGCAGAGGAGTGCAGGATTGAAGCTGGACTCATTTGTCGACACAAAGACTACCGATCACCCCCTCCACAAAGCCCCACTGATTTTATTGTTCTTCTGTTTTCACCTCGTATATGCCTTTTTTCTCTATCCAAAGGAAATCTCAATAACAAACCTACATCCCAGTTCAGTATACTAAACTCTTTCATGATTTTCGTCCAATATGAAATCATGTTCGAGATGCCTACAACATTTAGTCAAATTTGCTGGAGTCAACTTTGAGACAGATTGTGTCTGCCAGTTTTAGGTCTTTGACTATGCTGGCCATAGTGGAAGAACTGCTGAGTTTAAGCAGTCGTTTTTTTCAAGACAGGCAGATCTTAATATATGATAATCCATAGAGAGAATCATTGGGCACCACAGCTCCTTATCAAATTTTTATAGTTTTATATATTATATATAAAATTTTATAGCTTTTAAATATAGTTATATATAGCTATACATGTTTTCTTACAGATGCAGATAGAAGGAAAGTGGTCTAGGAACATTTTAGTCTTCCATTGTTGCCACTGCAGCCACAAACACAGAGCTCCAAAGCAGTAATCCTCAGCAGCAGCAGCTTTAAAAGGCTCTTAAAATGAAGTGCAATTATTTAAAGTCATTAAATCTCTTTTACTCTCTTTCTCTCAGATAAAAGCTTTTAAAATCCAACTCTCTGGAAAAATGAATATTCATATAATGAAACAGGAGCCAAAACTACTAGGAATGAATCCTATACACTATCATTTTATTTTTGGTTCCTTAAACTTGGAATGTATCACACTGTCAAAGTCAAGGAACACGTATGAGAACTTTTTCACTTAACTGGATCTTTCTTGCAGTGCACAAAGCTATTTTTCTTGCTTTGCAAAACGTGAAGATAAAACAGCAAAAAAAAAAAAAAAAAATCAAATCACAAGACAAGTTGAATAATGTTGAAATCGCCATCATTTCCAAAATGGAACTCTTTTCTGTTTTGAATCCTCTGCTATCACTTCTTTGATAGTATCATCTAAATAGTAATATAACAGAGAATGTGGAAATGGGAACAAATTATCAAACGATCATAAGATCTGGAATTGTTTATGAGAAACTTTCTCTAGTTTCTCCCAGGGCGTCACAGTGAAAGAGAAATTTTCTGCTTTGAAACAAGGAAAACAAACTGTTCGCATTCTTTCTTGGAATTCTTCCGAGCGAAACAATTTACTTCCCATGCGTTTTAGTCTGAAGATACATATATATACACACACTGATATGCATCAATATTTATACTGATGTGCATGGGCTGGAAAGCTCTTGTCTTTCCTAGTATTTGAGACCCTACCCCGGGGTCATCTAGCAGAGGAAGGAGGGAGGTTGGTTTGGCGGCAACTGACAACCTACGCTACTCTAGGTAAATATGCCGTGACTTCTGGCAAAGTCCCTCTATACCTGTGACGCTCTCATCCTTGGCTGACATACAACGCCATAACTTTGCAGAGTTAACTGTGACTTGCCATTCTGTTTGCCTTCCCAACCCATATATTTTTTGGCGAATTGTGCTTGTCAGATTGAATTGCCATTTTGCAGGAAAAAAAAAAAAAAACATGAAGTCAGTATTTTGAAGTATATTCCCTTAACTCCTACCGTGATCCCAGGAGAGACAAGACTTCTCCCATAAGCTCCTGCTGCAGCCCGAAGAAACAAGGGATGTACCCCAGAAGATTACACATAACAAGATGAAATTACACATAGTACCTGAGCTCATCTAACAGATTGCTGCTGCTGGAAAGAGTATTAGACTGGTTTAATCCATGTAGTATAATTTTGTTCTTCATGGAATAGATGTGCAGCAGCAATAAAGCTCACTAAAGGTTCGCAGTTCAGTCATTTCCTACAGATAGAAAACAGGAATGCAAGTTAGGGTGAATGGCATCTCATATAATTCATAGCTTGGATTTTTTTTTTTCCTTTCTTCAAATTCTTAAGAGCAGCTAGCTCTCTTAGATTCAGCAAGGAGTTTTCACATACAGGAAAGACTGAAATCATTTTTTCATTTTAAAGTTTTATCCATCTTCCTTTTGTGAAGAAGATATAATTTCCTCATCAATATTTCTATACTATAGGTTTCTATCCCTTTGCCTTTTTTTCTCCCTCATTACTAAATATAACTTTACAAAAGTACACATATAAAAACAAGATGCTCATAGCATTCAGCATTGCTCCTAAGTACTATTTATACAGTAAAGACTATTCATATTAGGTATACATCTTGGGGAATATGCAAGCTCAATAGGTCCTAATGCTGCTAACTGGCAGGGTAATGCTATGATCTCCAGGATACTTTACTACATGCTCTTCTTCTCTAGTTAGCCATATTTCATTAAAATTAAGATGATGTTACAATGATTTGCACTTACTTTTCCACTTCCATGGATGCATTTGGTAAATCTCTAACTGTATGCAATTGCTACATCAAACCGATATGGAGGATCCTGCAAATATCAGTAATGCCTGCGACCAGCCACTTTTTCCAGCTCCACTTCCTCTCTCCTTTTGTAAGTTCCTACATTCATAGAAATAATGGTCCAGATTCAGATGGCCTGAATTCTCTGTGCTTTATATGGCTTGTTGGCAATTGTGACATTTTCTTTGCCTCAAGGCTGTTCCACTTACATTACATTAGAGTACATCAATCCTCTGTAAACTTCCCTTTAAGCTCTAAGACCCTAAAGGTCTCGAGACAGCTTTGCAATTAGGAATGGAGGCATTTCAGAGATTGGAGACATTACAACATCTTTTCATTTATTTAAAGTTAGCTTTCAGGATCTTATATTTGTTTTACTGGCCATAGCATGTACTAAAACCACATTTACTATTTTTTCCCCTTTTTATGAGATCCACTATCCTCATGCCTTTTAGAAGCTATAAACCTTCATATTGCTAACAGTTTATGATGAGTGTCTTTAAGCTCAGCAGACAGAATTCTTCAGTTTTGGGGCCAAAGACTACGAGCTTAATTCTGCTGTCATATGTCAACTGTCAACAGTACATACAGCACAGGATAGATAACATTCAAATCTTCATCCTCCAATAAACCATTTAGCTGACAAGCAAATGAAGCTGGAAGATGTGGGAAACCTCAAATAAAGACAAAACGTACGCTTTTATAAATAACTGGCTTAGTCGAAGTGCGAAGTAGTCTAAAAAGGGATGAAAGAGAGAGTGTATTCAGTAAAAGTAAACTGGGAAGACAACAATATGAATTTGGAAGTCAAATCAAATGTGAGGAAATCACCTAGTAGTTTCCTGTGGATATAAATCCCTGGTTCTGTATGGAAATAAAGGCAGCTATGTACTTTGTTCTACTGAAAACTGACTATTTATATGAATAAAACGTGCTATCCTAATGAAAATTGCAACAATTCTAACTAAAAATTGAACAATACCTTCTTCAAATTTTGAAAACATATCAGTCCATTAATGAATCAGCAATGTGGAATATAATCAACAAATTCAATTACCAAAAAGACCACAAGCAAAACTGAACTCATCATGTTATCCAAATTAGTATGAACCTCCTGAAGAACCCAAGAGATCTGAAAAGCAGAGCTTTCCTCCAGCATTTTGAGGCTGCAACTACACCATGTTAGGATGCTATTTTTCAAGCAATAGCAAAGCCAACTCCTATTCTGTCTGAATACCTCCTGGGGTATAGATTGCCTTAACAGCCAAACCAGCTACTCCACCAATTTCTTGGTGGAGTAGTTTTACGAACACTGAAAACTCATGGTTAACACTAATTTAAGGTAGTCATTTCTAGAAATACACACGTGCAAAGGGCAATTTGAAATAGAACTTCATTCATACTGCAAGATTACAGACAGTGGTCGTAAACAGCTACTTATTAAAAATAAAGAAAAAAAAAAAGAGTTATACAGTATGAGCCCATGTGATGTTCAAAGCAGACCGGAGTAGTGACCACGATACTGAAAGCCTCCTCCCCAGATGCTCACCTAAAGAAACCTCAGCTCTGTGCTGAGCTGGAGATCAGAGTCGCCAGTCCAGATGCCACATCCTGGCTTTTTTATTAACCTCTCCAGGCACAGTTGTCCTCTGGACCCTTCGCTCTCAGGTTGTTACAGCCGAGGACAATTCTTTTTTTGTTTTGTTTTGTTTTGTTTTTGTTTTTTTTGTTTTTTTTTAAGGACTTTTCATATTGTCCTGAGATGTGTATACACTGGAAAGCACACCTTTTTGTGTATTTATGGAGACATAACTTCACAGCTCAGACCCTAGCTTCTTCCTTCACGGGTGTTTCTACAAAACTGTTCAAAACAAAATGGGATAGGGATTCATTTCTTTTACTCTGATGAGTATGTTTGATACTACACCTCAGATATCATCTCTTTCACTGCTCACTCATATTGTCTCATTTCTATCAGTATAAGCTGAGTTCCAAGGATCTCACCTGGAAAGGAGAGGCACTAATGTCGTGATTCTTCTCCATGTGGCAGCAGAGAAGTTCCTAAAGCTTAACCTTCTCAATTTCATTTCCAGTATTTATATTTTGTCCTTTTTTTTTTCTCAAGCTTTCCATGTTCACATTTCCATTTCCATTACCTAAGCAATTTTTAAAGCAGTCATGACCCCTCTTGGTTCTCTAGGTTGCTTTGAGGAACCAGGAGTAATTTGGTTTGCTTGATCAGATAACACTCTGAAGAACTCTAGTAATAAAGCCTTCTTAAGTAGTAGTTATGCAAATATTTGAGCAAAAGTTTGCAGGTTTTAATTTCAGATATAGAAAGCCTGGTCATATAAGTAGGAATAGCTGCAGCAACACAGTTTATAAAATTAGATGGATTTTTTTTTTCCCATAGAGGAGACATATTTGATGTTGCAACTCTGAATATACGTGAAAACAATAATACTGGCATTTTTTGTTTTGCACTACTATTAATTGCTACAGTGCTTCTCTACCTCTCTTTATGCCAATACCAGTTTTATTTTATAGTTTTAATCAATATTTCACAGAGTAGAACATGCATATTCTATCTCTGCCAAGATTAGTTCATAAAGGGTGGACATTTTCCTTCATTTTTATCACTCTGCAGTCAGCTCAAAGTACATTTTTTTTACTCCATGAGCTGAGAAAAAATTTTGCTTTGCTGAACCTACTGCTACTAATCTGATTAAGTGTTTAACTTATTTCAAACAGCATTTTATTTCCTTTTCAGAGAAGGGCCTACTGGTTCCTTTATTTTTACCGTCTAAGTTTAAGAATCAAAAAATCAAGCACCATTGCAAAAACAATGTTAACCAAGGTTTTCTGACCACTTCTGCAGTTGGAGCTAGGGTGAGGCTCACTCCTAGCAAGAAGATAAATTCGTAAGACCTTTGGGTGCGTTTACATGGGCTGATACAAGGGGCATAGAAGCTTTGCTGCTGCCACAGCGTGATGCATTTCTACAGTTCTCTCAAGCCCTACAAAGCTAAACGAGAACACTTTTGTAAGCTCAAGACAGGGAAGAAAAAATAAAAGTGATCTCACCTCAGGGCAAGATGTGTTTTTTTCTTTGCATCAGATGAAATTTCCAGATGCAAAGCCTTGCGTGGCACGAAACCGCTCTTCCCTCACATGAGTATTTCCACACGGTGCAGATAAGCTCTGCTCCAGGAAATGAAAGGAGGAACAAGCCTTTCACTTCTCCTCCACAGCAGCGGGGAGAGTTATGAGCAGTCTGGCCTGAAACAGCTTGCTGTAGAAATGGTGTCTCCCTTCCATCCCAAAGGAGGAGCCAGGAGGAAGTGGCCGTTTAAGTAATGAGGGCCATGCAGCTGAAATCACAATAATTGCTTGAGTAATGATTAACGGTGGTGGAGACAGTTCACAGTTAATGAAGTCTCAGTATCACTGGAGTTTCCAGTATCAGAAAGCTCTGCTGCCTTCTGCAGCTCAGGCTGTGCATCAGGGCTTGCACACCCTGAGGAACGAAGCGAGAGTAAAACTTCTGTGGCAAAAACAGGATTAATTAACTGAGAACGCATAACATATAAAGCACAATCATAAAATAGAACTGCTTGGCAAGTAACTAAAAGTCCTTAAAAAAAAAGGCAATTAGGTTGGATTTTCCTATGTGCAATGTTTATTTTAAATATAAATATATGTGTTTCACTTCAGAAATTAAGCTTGATATATATACACACACACACACACAAATATATGTATTTTCAGCTTATTAGACAAAATAGGTGCAAATGCACAGTCGCAATTAGCGAGACAAGGAACTAGCTCCGTGTCAGCCGGGAGTTAGCAAAATGAACTTCTGGGCTAAAAATAGCAACGGATTTTAAAGATTTTTTTAGGTTGCAGGGGCCCATATCCGGAGCAGACTAACATCAGCAGGAAGAGCAAACTAAAACACTGCGGTGATCCCAGTTACCACAACTTAGAGAAAGTCAAGTCTCCCCTTAGCTTTCTGGTGTCCTGTTGGCGAGTAGCAGTTGCGTTGCCTCAAGGAAACACACCTCAAACTCAGTCAGGAGTTACAGATTAAATTAATAAATACATAAAACTAAAATAAAAAGAGGAAGAAAGAATAGGCCACTGAAGCAGAAGACTCCACTTGACCTTGTCAGCATTTGCTGTGAGAGGGGTGAGAGGAATAAAACTGCACTCCTAGGCAGCGGGCATCCCTCAGTTCCACAGGACGCCAGGACTCCCCTTTCCCCTCCTTTTATTTATTTTTTTTTCCTTTTTCCTGGGGATAGCAATTTTCTAGAGGCCGTTCAAGGAAGACTTTCTCCTGCTCAGCTCAGGGGGTATCCACGGCCTCCAGCCCAGAACCAAGTGGTAAGGCAAGCATGACAGGGAACACTTAGGGTGGCACATTCCCTCTCTACGCAGCTGTTTGGCCTTGCCATGTTCAATATTTAAAAGTATGTTACTGCTGGGTATTGGGGGTCCGTAAACCTGTAGAAATGAAGCTGTCTCCTTTTAGGAGTTAGCATCTCTGGCTCCAGGTCCTCACACATGTTACCTCGTTGCATTCACACAGCCCAGCTTGTGCCTTGGATCCCAGCATTCATTACTGCTCCTATGCAGAAACCTAATCCCACTTCAAATTTGCAGAAAACTGCCTGAGATCAAATCAGCAGCAGGAACCAACATCAAGGTTAGCTAATATTCTCACAGATCAACCTTAGCTAAACACTCAGTGGCTATAGCAATATACTCGCTTGCAAAGCTGAACCAGTCATAGGCAAGTGAAGAAGAATAACGACAACATCTTTACATTTCCAGCACTACTGCAGCTTTAATGTATCATCATCTGCTAGCAATGACTATTCAAGACTTACATTTTTATGTTACTATTACTTCTCCATCATTGCAGCTGTTCTCTAAAATTGGACTGAAGAATGATTTATTCTGTCTCATACACTGTTGGTAAAGAAAGAAAGTGATAGAACCTAAACAGTTCTATTTTGCCCTCTAAAGTATAACGCTATGCAGGGAAGATTTATCTGATTTATTTGATTTGAAAAATCAAAAGATGTAAAAATTAAAATAGAGTAATTGGGAAAGAAGAAAGAAAATAATTAACAGAGAGAGAGATTGGTAAGGCAAAGGAGCATAGCAATTTTCTATAAACCATTAGGAGTCAAAAATGAAAGACATAATCATAGACTCTCTCCCTGCTTGACATCACCTACGTGTCTAACTAAACAAGAGTCAATTATAGCTCCTTTAAATGGGTCATCAGTTAAACAAAGAGCATGTAGATGGAAAAATAATTTTCTGGGTATTCAAGCAAAATATAGTTTTTTTTATTCATGACACCCTCTGGGTGACAATAAAAGCAAGATTGGAAAAACTGACATTTTTAAACAAACCTGGAGCTTTCCTTTGTTTCTTAGAACTCGCCGTATTATTTAAATACAGTCTTTATATAATTTCTCATAACAAAAGAAATTCATTAGTTTCTAATGAAGCAGGTTGCATCCCAACTGTTTACTTTTTAAATATCATTTATCTTAGATTCAGGAGAAAAAAAAGGCATTTTTAATGGACAGCTTTTCCCTTTTATTACTTTTCCATGGGATGTTTAACATCTTCCATTGACAAGGGCTTGCTCTTGAAGACACAAGAAATGCAAGTGTCATCATTTTTTAAATAATAAGGATTTTTATAGGTACTATAACTAAATATTAGGATTTTGTGCTTGAGTCTTATGTATATATATTCAAAAGTTTCTTATCAAATAAAATGTAATCAATGTCACGAGCTCAGGGATACTGCAAGGAGACCCACAAGAGGGTTTTCTACATTATTAATTGACTGACTAACCTTCAAGAAGCAGAAATCAAATCACCAGAAGTCAACATCCAAATTAGCTGCTATTCATATAACTCAGTCTCAGCTGAGACTCTCAGCTGCAAAAACAGTATACTTGGCTGCAAATATGAACTAGTTGTAGGCAAGTAAAAAAGAATAATGAATAGCAGAGCGTAAAATCAGACACCGGAAACCCATACTTAAAATTGCATTGCATTCCTTTTCGGTATCCTAGGGTTTTTGTTTTGTTTGCTTTACCATAGCTAAGTCTGTATATCTGCTATGCTTATGATTTTCATAACCAAAAAAACATTGTTTAAGTTTTTGAGAGGCTAGAAGAGTGGAAGGATTACTAAAAGAAAAAAAAAAAAAAAAAACAAGGAAAAAGAAAGCTTTCCTCTTATAGTGTGTTCTTGTTTATGGGGTTGTGGGGAAGAGATACTGATCTCTGCAATCAGGAATTTAGGATCATGTAACGTCCAGAGACAGTCTGCTTCCCAGGGTGGTTCTGGGGTGTGTGTGTGTGTGTGAGAAGGAGAACATCTGGCCTTTGTCTTAGCACAACTGGAAACTATTTATATATCAGGTCAGCACCTTTCCAATGAAAAACCACCTTCATTTCTGATAAAAAATAAACATACCTCACCTGCCATATTTTTTCCTGGCTTTGGTCAGTCAGATTTTACCTTTTAACACTGTTTCCATCCCAGAAGGTGTCCTCTATCTTTCCTGTCCTGCAGTGTCCAGTTGCTGTAGTTGACTCATCAGCCACCAGCCCTGGTGGGCTCTGCTCCTTCTCAACATACTCAAACACCATGTTTGCATCCATCTACCTCAAGGGGAAATGCTGAGAAGAATCAGAAAAAAAAAAAAAGTCCTTATAAGCAACTTGCCAGTTATTAGCTCCCAAAGGTTCAGTCTGCAAGAGACAGTGTGATTACATACTGTGGGCATTAAACAAAATCATCTCTTCCAGGCACTGATTAAAGTGAGGATAAGGAGGCATCAGCTGCAGCTCTTAGCTAGGCTATGGCTGATGCTGTTAAAGGACTTTGATTTGGTTACTTTCCTGGGACGCTAATGACAGGCCCTGAGCAGCCCAGATTCATCCCTGATGGTGCCTTGCAGCACCCACTTTCGGATAGTACCAATAGAGGCCTGAAAAATGTGATCGATGCGGAATTAGAAACCCCTGCCAGGACCATGGAACGACCTGCAAGGGGCCTCCAGATGCAAAAAGGGTTAATGAGAACTTCCTGGTGAGCTGGTGCTAGCCCTTAGCAATGGCTATAAATTAAAGACTCATTCAATAATATTACTTAATATGGTTTATGTATGATTTATTATTTTTCTAAAGCACTCCTCTGATAGCTTTCATCTTAAAATATTTACAAGGCAGGATGAAAAAAAAAGATATGAGGAATACCTTGCAAGGGATAAAGGGGTTAGATTCTGCCTTGACCCATGGCCGTGTCAGAACATGGGGGATACAGAACAGAGTGTGGCCATGTCATTGGCAATACATCCTCCTCCCTGTCTTTGTAGCCTGGTGCCCAGGATCTTCTGGGAAGAATTTGTCCCCGATGCAACCAGGCCACTGCTCACTGCTCTCCTGCATTGCTGTGGCCTAGGAGGTGGCCAGGGCACAACAGACACATTCCTTTGGTGATATACACTTTTTGCTGACTTTAGTTTACCAGCACGTCACTGCTTGCAC
Organism: Crypturellus undulatus; assembly: GCA_013389825.1. Lineage (NCBI taxonomy): Eukaryota > Metazoa > Chordata > Aves > Tinamiformes > Tinamidae > Crypturellus > Crypturellus undulatus. The sequence goes on from VWPW01021496.1 coordinate 160,844, forward strand.
TTCCTCTTCTCTGTGTTACTGGCAGGAGAAAGGAAAAGGGTGTGGGGGTACAACAGCTTCCTATGGCTTAGGGCTTGCACCATGCCTATCGGAGCTGCTTCACGCTAAGGGAAAGAAAAAAAAAAAAATGGGATTAACGGTTCCTCTATTTTTCTTTATATTCTTTCAGTCAAATCCAATCAGGAGGAATGTGAATTTTAAAAGCGATTGCTAACAACAAACTATTTTCACTCACGGAATGAGAAGCATCGAGTAGTGTTCTTGCAGCTAAGTGATTCTTACTGCAATACGCATTTATTTTTAAAACTGCATGAATGCCTGCAGAGTATAAGCCAGTTACACACCCTGGGCTTCCAAGCGCAGGCACTGACATGAGAGTGCCTGATGCCACTGCGGCTTCGTCCTGCAGCCCTCACTCAGGCACCTTCCCGAAGGCATTGGCCCAGGCAGACCGGGTTATCCCGGCCAGCCCTGCCTCTTTCAGTGCAGCCGTGCCCTCTACCAACCTCAGACTGCTAAGTGAGCCCGAAACATCAGGAAAAAAATCACTTTGACACAGCACCTTGTGCAAGGTGACCTTACTACAGCCCATGGGGGCTTGCAACCGCTCTGCCATATCCACGTACCCACCAGCCACAAACACAGCCAAATATCTGGCAACTGCCCAGCCTTGTGATGCGAGACACGAAGTAACTCACACCACCGGTAGAGGGACCAAGGGCTTGCCAAACCTCTCTCTCTGCAGCTACCTCCGCAAAATCATGGTGACAGCTTCCAGCTGCATTCTGCTGGTATCAGCAGAAGTTCTCAGCCGCTGGACCTGCCGTGGTGGCTCTCCTGTGGCATCCTGCAGGGTGGCTGGAGAGCAGTGGATTTCTCTCTCAAGACAATTCAGGGACGGCGAGGTCTCCAAAGGCCACCAGCTTCAGCAGAGCTTGATTCAAACCTGTGCTAATCCTCTTGACGGCCTTTTCCACGGATCAGAGGGCACTAGTAGGTATAAAGCCACCTTTGCAGTTTGCTTCTTTTATCAAGTGAATTAGAGACGCCAGGGCTGCAGCCATCCCATTAAATTACATATATTTGAAAGTTATTACCCTCTGGAAATTTGCATAAACATTTCATGCATATTTTATAGCAAAACTGACAAAGCACATTTACAGAAAAGTGGTATGAAACAGCTGAATAGTTTTGGGAAAAAATATATGCAGTCCAATTATGATCACATTCACTTAGTGATATGAGATAATGAGTTAGAAAAATGATGGTATGAATGTTATCTGCTCTTCAAGGACAAAGCTTGTGCAGCTACAAAGACAAAATATCATTTTAAATGAGAGAAACATTAACTGGCTTTCTCTTCTTTTAAGATCCTCAAAATAAAGAGAAGCTAGAGTTTTCTCAATGATAAACATTAAAAATGTAATAGATAAGGACTATATTTCTACATTTTGCATATGGGCTTTATGGCGCCTTGAAAAAAAAAATCAAACATTAGCAGCTTTCCTCCCCTGCCTCCTCATTACTCACTCAGACACAAAGTGAGGTTTTTAAAAAGATGGAAGAGTGGCTAAAAGAGGCCTACCTCTTTTTGGAATTAACTACTGAATTCTGGCCTGTTTAAATACTTACCATGAAGGAGAAACGTTTGGGAGAACTGGTATTTTTGTAGTCCTTCAAAACTGAGCTCTATTTTAAATAACACTTCAGTAAGGAGTTCCTTTTTCCTGGGGTTTGAAACCTTTCAGTGTCTTAGTCAACTACTTTCTACAAAACCTGGATGCTAAAAATCAGGTTTAAAATCCTAAGTGCAAAACACGTAAAGCGTAGAAGTTTTACCTGAAACGTGCATAAAAATCTGGAACAGAGCTTTATGATCCTGAATGCAGGTGACTAACCTGTCTTTAAAATGAACTGCTGTCATACAAGGGAGAGAATTACATTCATCTGCATGAAGATATTTCACTCCAATCTCTACTATATACATCCCCCAATGGATGAGGTCTCTACATCCCAGCCCACCGGCCCCAGCAAGGACAAGAACACAGGACTCACCCTTAACAAACCAGAGCCAAAAATCAAGACACTCTCCCAACAATACATAACTCATTGCAATCTGCCTTCCTACCATCTACCTATCAAAAACCTAAGTGGAGAAGCCCACAGCACTTTCTGAATCACAAGGATGCTGGTACAGATTGTTCTGTTACGCTTTATCAGATAGATTTGCAACTGGCTGATGAATCAGGTCTGCAGTTAAGCTTTAAGTGAGTATTTTTTTTATCAAAACAAAGGTAATAGCTTTCCAGCTTTATGGTAGAAATAATGAATATAAAAATAAACTAGTAATCACAGGGCATGACACTTTTGGCACAAAATGATTTTCATATGTATTATGAAAGAAGGCAAGGAATAAAATTTTGGTTTATATACGGCAAAATTTCGCACCAATTTGCATAATATAACGAAGAGATCTTCTGTACCTCCCTTTTTTTATGCACAGAAATTTTTCTTAGCACCTTCAATAGAGTGGGACAAGCTTAGAATTATTTTCAATATAATAACATAATGATGAATGAACCTTGAACTTTAATAATTATGCTTGAAAGTGAATTTCCTTCAGGTGGTGTATCTTCTGATCAGTAAGGCATCTTTACCAGAATAATAAAATGTGAAGAAAATAATTTAGTTTTCAAATACAGTATAAGATACCAGCAAATTTCTCTACTTTTCTGGAACACTGCAGCAAACTCTTTGAATTTTTTTGACTTTCTCTTCTTCACTTCTTTTTTTTTTTTTTTTTTATTCTGGTAGCTTTACTCCTCCCACATACCTCTTACAACACTGTTCGTTTCCTGAATTCTCAACTTATCTCCATCCTTCCTCTCTGTTCTTTTTCAGTACTCCTCCAAATGTTTTGGATCATCCTCCCATTTCAGTCTTGATGTTCAGATTCTCTGCTTTAATGCTTCTGTACTTATCAGGATTCTTTAAAAGTTATACATCAGGAAACTACTGTATATCTTCCATTACTTCTTGTTTGTCTTTAATCCATTGACGATATTCTTGAGATTTTGCTCATTAGACTCATTCTGTTTTCTTCAGCATATCCCTTAGTGGCTCCTTCTGCAAAGACAGAGAAATGCACAATTTCTCTAGTTCATCATGGTATCTCTTAAATTTCTCCCTGCTGAACCCTGGCCTTATTTCTGCATTTGTATTCCTATTCAGCCTGCCTGCTCTACGTTAAGCTCTGTCATTTAAAACTTTAAGTTTAATTATATCCTGGCACATATTTTGACCTTCTGCATTTTCACAAGTGCCATGGGGGCTCCGGATAAGTATTCACTCCCCTATTCCAGTACACAAGAAACATGCTGACCATCTGTGGAAGACACCCTGCTATGTTTTAGGCATAATGTATATGCACACCCACACATCTGTTGAAGTGTCGCTATCCTTGATTAAAAAGGCAAGTCGCCGTGTACTGATTATCCAGACAACAATAAACTTCTGCATGCACTGGTTCCCCTTTCAGCTTCTGCAGGCTGCAATGTGCACAGAGGTCCCTCTGCATCCAAAGGAGAGAACTCCCACCAGCGCAGATGTTACAGCCAGTTTCCCTCATCATGACACCTTATACTTGCTAACAAATAACTTAGACTAGGTGAAAGGTTAAATCCACCCCAGGGCTTTAAAGATTTTACTATTTACTGTTGCTGACACTATGTCAGTAATGTTTGTAATTTTAATTTAGTATGCGAATAGAAATACAATAAAAAAGACAAATGAGATGAATGATGAAAATTGAGTTTGCAGTTGCTGAAGCTACATAAAGATAATTCACACTCTTACATCAGACAAGTGAACTGTAGACAAACATTCAAACCAATAGCAAAGTCAGTTTAAGGAATAAAAAAAATATATTTTCTTACTTCTTTCTCCTTCACTATCATCATTTGCAATAATAATTTGTTTAGAGGTTTACTTATTTTCCGTAACCAGGTAGTAGAAAACACATGCATATGTCTCCAAATATATCTCTGCAGTTTTTAATGCTAACATTACTCCTACTCATTAATTGATCCTGCTCAGCAGTTTTTAATTTCCTCTTACTATGGAGATAGAAATAAATGAGTATCCAAACTTTCTGAGATCCTTTTAGTCATCACAGTCCCTTTGAACTAAGAACCTTCCCAGCTTGCTCCTATGAAACATCATCTGAGGATATATCCTATGGAAGATGGTCTCATCCATAGCTTGAGCTAACCAACTTGAGCTTTATCCTGCACAGGATAAAATACTGCTAGCGTGCCGTGAAACTAAGCTAACGAATTCTGCTGAGCGACAGGAGATATTACCATAGCAATGAAGTCAAACTAATGTGATTAATAAATAGGTTTAGGTTCAAAGCTGACTTTTATTCGGTAAGCTCAGAAAACTGACTGCAATCTGTTAACTCCTTGAGTTTCACTTCATCATTTGAAACATCCATATTTTCTAGTCCAAAAATATCTCGCATACCAAATTCTGAAAAACATAGCATCTGACGCAGCTTTGCTTTGAATATCCTCCTTGTGGGGCCGGTCAGCTTGAGGAACGTTTACACTGGATATTTGGACTATAAAACTTCTACATCAAAACATCCTCATGTTAATCTAATACAAATTTTCATTTTATGCTATATGAGGGACAGGAGATAGACTTTGGGAAGGGCTTACATGATTTTTCTAAATCTCTTGGAAGTCTTGCTATGATAGGGGAAAATAAATGTGACCATTCACTATTCTAGACAAGTATACATGTGAACTGATAACACTTGAAAGAAAAGAAAATATACGACCCTAGGGACTAATGTGAAAATGATTGCAACTTTACACTTGAATGAAGATAAATAGGTCTTACATTAGATATACTTATCTCATTCTCAGTAAGTGATGAACAGCTTTGCTATTTTTCTCCGCTAACTGGCTAGCAAGAGGAGAGAATTTGTTTTAAAAACATGAAGTATCCAAAAGCACCTGAATTATACAATTGCAGAGGTTACACTAATTCCTTAACTTCATAAAATTAAGAAGTAGATGAGGCCTGCCATCAATTCATATTTCACCTATATTTGTCAGCTAAATGGATAGCTTAATATGTTGCTTTTTCACTGAGCAAATCTTTTGTGTAGGCTTACATTATTTTGAGTTTAAGAAGCCTGAAAATTGAAAAACATCTTTGACCAGCTAATGCTTGCCTAATATCTCGGAGAGTCAAAATGACTGATGAATGTTTTGGTGGATTTCAGTCATCAAATATTACCTTTGAAGAAATGTGCTGTCATTTCCCAGGCAGTACGATTAATTTCATGGTGATACTTTGCTAAGCAGAACTAATAACTGAGACAACTTGTACAGCTTCTACTGTCCCACACAGTCTAGGCTTTCCTTCCAGAGATTACCCTCACCTAAATCTCCGATTTGTGTCTCAGAACGGACCGTGGGGAAATGCATTGCCAGCCAGAGCAATGAGTCTGGCCCAGGTCCTGCCAGACAAGGCCAGATGCTCTGCAGCTGTGGCCAGGCGTTGGACCCATTAGTCCCCGACTTTCACTAGCCCCTTGTGCAATAGTGGTGTTTAAGCAATACATAAAAATATTTTTAAAGCTATATAAAAGCCAACCTGGCTTACAGTTGTGCAAGCTCACAAGTACGTCACATCTTCATTTGAAGACTTGGGGATAACTGCTTTAAAAGAAAGGGTAAGAACTTGGCCCCTGAGAAATCCTGAAACTGCATGCCTATTTCTTTGTTATATTTCAGAAGTGGTTGAGGTCCTAGAAGAGGGCAAAATAATCCACTAAAACCATATGCTGATTTAAACAAATGCAAATTGAGAAGAAATTGAGTAAACCTCCTTCCTGAGCACTGTGTGATGATGCCTAGTCCTTTTTCAAATGTGAGAACAATTAAAAATGAAAAGAAAAAGAAAATCAGTATGTGGGCCTAATAGTTGCAATATTAATTACGAAATCCTACATCTGTTCACTTGCAGTTACATTATCTCTCTTCCTCCCGACATCTTCAGCTTGCCTTTTAGCTTCAATAGTCATATTAAAGTGGTTATTCAATCAAAAAATGGCTCACTTTTTGATTTCAAGTGTCTCATGAAGTCAAGAGCGTTTACTTTGTGCTCTCTTCACCAAAGATTGAGGCAACATAAGAAATGTTGAATTACACATAAAAAGTAATCATCAACATCATAACATCTTTGGTCGAGAGTTATTCACTAATGCACCTTTATGAGAAATCTGCCACCAAGTTGTAAATCTATGTTCACTAACTGCCCTCTTCCCCCATGGTAATTTCAAGAAATACTGTCTTGAAAGGTATTTGGCGTATTTTTTTCCACTTTTCAGATAAAGGGAGGAAGCTTGAGTTAAAGGGAGGAAGACAAACCACTCCAGAAACTACTCCACCGACAGATGGGTTGGTGATAGTTACGAGATGGGAACCTACAAGCCACTGATGAGCTCGTGTGCCTGCCAGCTACCAGCCCTACGAGCAGCCGTGTAGCCTGTAAACACTCTGTTGCATTGCTAGTAACAGACCGTTAGCTTTGCACCAAATTTGCAAGGACTCAGGACTGAGGCTTTTCATGCAGCTCTGCGTGAGCTTCCTTTGCTCTGCCTGCAGGTTTGTGTAACTTGCTTTAGCAATTTAGCGGCAGCAATGTTAGCAAGGAGAAAAAAACACCACCACAAATATGATACTCTGGCTGGCAAGGGACTCCAGATGCTGACAGCTCCCTTGGCACCTCTACCAGAGAGAAGCCACCAACCTTAGGACCCAGAATTGCTAGGGATTCACACCTTGAGGGGAGAAAAGGGAAGAAACTGAGTGGTGTGTGCATTAAAAATGTAACTGTATTATTACTGGGACTACATTTCTCTCCATACAGAAGTATTCTAATTGTATTATTTCTTTTTCTGTGCTAAGTAGATATAGACTAACAGTGATTCTTGAATTAGGCTGTTTAGGTTTCAACAGTACTTACCATTGAATTCTTGTTTCTTTATGCAAGTTGTTTTTCCTCTTTGCCCATAAAGAAGATCTTGAGCGTAATGTATGTGTTGACCTGCACTGGGCCACCACATTTCTCTGTTAGATACAGGTTCAGACAAGGCACCAGCAGTAAAAGTGTCCCCAGGAGACCAGTTATTTAAGAACAATGAAATGGAAACTACAAAGGCACAGAATTTTCACAGGAAGCCCCAACCGTTGCCAAGACCTAAATCTTTTTCATATAGCATTTCCTGTTCTCATATATACTGTGCTATGTTTTATATACTATCTATCAGGAAACCTTTGTGTTAGTGCTAAAAGGGATCTTCTCAGAGCTGGTGAGTCAAAACAATATCTGACCTGCGGTCTTTTTATGGGCACTGACACCGCTTGCTCCTCACACTCATGATCTGATCATAAGATTACTGTGAGCAGTCAAACAGGCCACGTTTTAAGAGTTAAGCAGGATGGAGAGCTGGTAAGACAGTCATCACTGGATGCAATTTAGTGCTTTTCGTACAGTGCTGGCAAGCAGCCTGGCTGATAAATTGGAGATTTAATATGTTTGCATCCTCTGCTGAAATCTGCTTTAATGATTGTCTTCTGGCAACACTCTTTCTTTTTGAAGTGCCCTCGAATCTCTGGTCCCCTGGCTCAGTTCTTTCTTAAAAATCTTGTAGCCAAAGATGCTGTTGCTATCAAACAGATTTTTATCACCGAATCTAGCAGAAAAGTCATTTTTAGTATCTCATAATCACTAGTAGTTGAAAAAGTACCTAGGGAAGGAAAGTCTTTCTATATCTTTCACGCTGCTTTAGGTATCCAGACTGTCTTTAAGAGTGATACATATTGCTCTTTTCCCACCTCAAGCCTTTTGGCACTGCCAGAGCAATGCAGAACAATTTTGGGTGCCATCCCCTGAGCCTCAAGAGTGGGCGAGAAGGTTTGAGCAGAAGCAGTGAACTGTCTTCTGCAGAGCTCCTGAGGTGGGGCGGGCTTTCGATGCCATGAGGCTCCGAGGCAAGCCTTGTTTCAAGCTTACAAGACCCTGTGTCTTTTCTGTTTTTGCCTTCTTTGCCAGCTTCAGTAGAGCCCTTTCTCCAGAGAGGTCTGGATTGTCCTGGCCAGGCCACAATGCTTGTTCTGGGTGTTTGTTTGCTCTGAAGCTTAGCCACCCATGCTGCTAACATGCGGTCACTTATTTTCCCCTGGAACTCAGCTGGCTTCTATTCTAGCCACTGATTGCTTTCCTTAAACTTGTTTTTTTTTTTTTTTATTTCACCTTTTGACTTCTGTCATTTTTCCTGTGTAACCATACACACAAGATACTATCTCATCTTGATTATTGCCGCATCCTGCTGGGTTTCCATCCTGCTAGACAGAAACACAAACATGCCTTTGCTTTTTATGTCTAGCTCATGCAGCATCAGAAAACCTTCCAACTAGTAGCTTCCTCTAACTTCCAATTCCTGGCTTGCTAAGGAAAGCTCTTAAGGCAAATGGGAAACTTGGTAGCAATTAGCAGTGACACAGTGATGCTTGCTCTGGAACCGACTCACTAATTTTGATCCTAGCTGTTGCTTAAAGCTAAGTTATTAAAAAAAAAGAAGGCTAGAAAGGGATGATTGACGGCATGTGATAATGTATGAATAGAATTGCTGTAATTTGTCTGCAGTAGCTACTTAATAGAAAGGAGTGAGGGTTTTTGCAGTTTTATTACAAATGATCTGTGTGACATTAACAGCTTTAACTATGTTCAAAGTGTTCAAGGTGTTCAAGGACCAGTAAACAAACAAACGACCAGAAAGCTTCTCCATTAATGAACTTCTTTTTCAGCAATTTAAGATCCAAACAGTCTGAGTACTTCAAGCTCAAATTCAAATCAATGAACCTCAAGGACCTCAAACTAGTGCTAAGAAAATAAAGACTAAATTCAGCTTCGGGTGCCTCAAGTAGACACCTGAAGTGGAAGGCATTTGTCTACAATCCTCTAAATCTCCATCCCTGCTCAACAGTTCTAATGGGGCTGACTCCATCCTTCTTCCTCAGTATCTGCTGCTGACAAATAGCCGGAGCCAGGACGTAGGAGCACAAGGATCCATAAATAACATGAATGGCTCTATCATGCTACTGCTGCAAAACCTACTCACTCCAGGTGATGATTACTGGAAGCACTCAAAAAGCCATTCCTCTATCTCCATCCTTAAGACCTTTAGGACAAGCCAGGTACCACCATTCCCCAGCACCAAGATTTCAGTCTTTATTCCAAAATGTTTTTCCTCTTCCCGCCCCCCCTCACCTTAAGCAACAAATCTTTACTTCTTCATAAAACTAATGCGTGCACGCATCCTTGTGATGCTCAGCACCATTGCCCGGTGCCCTGGCTCCGACTGCATCCACTTCCTGCCCGCCTGGCCATGGAGCGGTTGGAGCAGCACCGTGGCCACCATTGCACTGTGAACTCCAAAGGCAGGAAATATTTTAATTCATCCTGCATGCCACCAAAGAGAAGCTGTTAACATACTACTGGCCCTTACCAAAGCATGTTCTCTGAACACCCACACACTTCTTTTCTGGGGGTTGGGTGCACACGTGTGTCAAATGATACACTGAAAACTGCTGTGAGTATTAGGGAAACATGAGTCTCACGAAACACAGTGCATATTTCAAAAGCTAAAATCTAATCCATCGCTGCGTGCTGTATGCTGTCTTGTATTACTCGAGTGCCTCACCTCAGCCAAGACACAGACTTTCCCAGTACTCGAGCATAGAAACCATGGAACGAAAATCCTAGTCATTTCTACAGCGTTATCTCAAGACAAGCTGGCCTCATGCATAGGCTGCTAAGCTCAGTTGTTGGAGTCATGCACCTAGGCTTACCAACAAGTTCTTGGCTCTGCAGTAGGTATAATAGGCGGCTCTGCAGTACGTATAATAGGTGTCTGCTTTCCATCTGGTCTCCTTTTCACTTTGCATTTCACTCCCTCGTGTATGAGTGAGCAGCAAAGCACTCAAGCGCAGCCTTCGCCAGAGGCATCATCAGAGTCACCTCCAGCTACTTCAGCAGCGACATCAGCTCTGAGCAAGACAGCAAAATCCACAGTTCTGAAATACACTTCTACCTGTGAGCTCAGGCTGAAGTCACATGTATCACATCTGGTTCTTGGTTCACAGCGCAAAAGCCACCACTTAAAAAATCTCTTTTCCAAATCAGAAGCTTGCTCAAAATATCTTCTTCATCAGATTTATTGCGTCAAAGGCACAGTACCTAATTCAGGAGGTCACAATATTGCTGTATCCGTAAGTAAATAACGTGTCTGTATGTCTTTTCCAGTATGCTCTTGAAGATGCTTATTACTTTGCCAAAGCAACTCAGGAAGAGCTAGTTTAAACCTGAATACATATACTTCTCTTCACCATCTGATAACACTGGTTTTGACCAAAGATTTTTGTCAGAGGCACAGTCCTGTGAGGCAGTGTCTTGTCACCTCCCGGGAAGCCCAAAGCCTGCAGTAACGACAGGCTCCCTTCCCATAGATCTTTTACTACTTCTTTCCCACCAGCTGCATGACCAGGCTTTTTCCTTGGAGAACTTGGAACTGCAAATAGAAAACTACTTCTGTAGAGTTGCTCTAACTAATAATGCACTCTTACCTAACACATTGGTCACTCTTACTTAAATGACCCTTCACCATACCTATTGACAGTCTTGCTGCTGTATTATCGGCTCTAGCCAAGGGGAGCTGAGACCCTGCACAGGGTGAGGGTGCAATAGCGGCCAGGCCACACATCGACATCTGCTCAGTCTGCAAGATTTCCTGCTAACCCTCCTCTCTGGACACGTTATGGAGAAGGGGTATATACTACATACAGATCTTACACGTTCTGTAAAAAGCATTAGGAGATCAAGTGAACAGCAGCATTCTGAGGAGGAAAGTTCCTTCATTAAAAATATTTTGGGAAAAAACATAATGATGACAAAGTGTCAAATCAAAATTTTCTGTAACAAATTTAAACTAACCATGCGTATGCTGTAGCATATTAGATCCTCTACTTAGTGAGCAAGACCCCATTTCAACATGTACTTTTTAAACAGAAGACACAAAGATGATGCCTGTCTCAACTCGTCTACTTCTTGCCTTTCTGTTGACTTTCATTAAGATAGAATCTGAACTGAAACTGGAATTTAGTAATTTCTTGGTTGTATGCTAGACTTTAAAAGGTCAGGTAATTACGAAGAAATAGACTTTATCTGAACTGTTTCTTCACCAAATAACTACTAACATACATTCTACTGCTATGTGCTATACAAATAACCGACAAAGAAACAGGATACAAAGAGATGAACAAATCTCTCCTATTTTTAGAGAGCTGATAGTTTTTAAACCACGAAGGGTTTTTTTGTATGACTTGTTTCAACAGCAAATTGGAGCAAAGCCAAAATCATCTTTTACCATAAGTCTTAGCATGCAAGCCAGCTTTCAAGCTTGTTTCTCTGTTAACCTGTGAAACAGAGATCAAAATGAAGCCGTACATTTATCCTAGATTTTCCATTAGTTGATACTCCATTAAAAAAAATGAAAATAACCAACACACAAACCTCTCTAGTTACTTGCTTCATCATAGTTAGCTGAAGACTTGCTCAAGCCAGAAGCCATTGCAAGGCTACACAACTACCATACGGAGAACCCCATCCCAAGAACCTAGAAATAAAAATCACCTGGTTTGAACAGTAATTCTCAAATATTCCTTAGAAAGCAAGTTGATTCTCTTATGAGGAGTCCTACATTGTATTTCCAAACTAGCTCTAGGAGGGAAGCTACTGAAGGTGGAGGGAAGACAACAGGTACATATAACTGCTGCTGACTTGTCTTGGTTTCACACCTAGTACCAACAAGTGAGGGAGTTTCAAGCAGTCAGAGAAGCAGCAGAGACTGGGAACTAGGATTTATATTTATGGAAAACAAATAAATACCTGGATCTTCATCAGGCAGCTACTTTCCAGTCTTTGCTGCAGTCCTGTAGTTCCGCCTTTGCTGCCTGCATATCACTTCAGCCTGCTTCGGGAAGGCAGTAAGGCTCAAGTGATCCCATCATTGTCGACCAGATCCTCCTAATAACTTACCAGTTCCTTGACCAAAGACACATTTGACAGAAGAGCAGCTACCATAGGCATGTTAAATTCCTGAAACTTCATGAAAATCTAACTTTCTGGAAAGCAGGACAGTGAGCACCTCATGCTTACTAGGGAAGCTGAGCTTCAGCCTGCTGCCCCACAGCAGCAGCAGTTTGCTCGTTAGTGACAGACTCATTAGCAGAAGCTTATCAGCCCCTGCATGGCTGCAAACCATAGCCTGGCATAGACAGCCACTTACTTTGCTAAGGGCTTTTTGTGGCTGTCCTTATCTTACCTTATTAACCTTGGCTTTGACTGCTACTTTCCTTCAGTCAGAGGATTATGCAGGAAAGCAATGTGGGAACTAAACACCTCCTCCAAGAATGCTGCTGAAGTTACCAGACTCGAGGCTGATTTCTGATGGTTAGAGTGATTAGTCTAATTAGAGATATGGTTTGGTTGGGCACCACAACAGCTGCTCAGTCCTGAAAGTGAGCTGTAGACATGTGATAGGAAATGCAAGCAGATGCGTTGGGTTTTATAGCAGCTGTGCATCTCTGAAAGCAACAGAAGTTCTGGAGAATAATATTCACTAAGTGATTGGGAAGCAAGGCAAGCCAGAGAAACACCCCCTGGACAGCACAACTAGCTCACAGCAAAGAATTTCTTTGCAAAGGTGCAATTTGAAAAGAGGCATGCACCACCGAGTATGGCATAGGAAGCTGCCTAACTGCTGCCATCCCAGGAAATCATCCTTCCTTGCCCTTCCATGTTATAGAAACACTTGGTGAAATCGATTTCCCATCCTCTGGTTTTGCGAAATTGACTGATTGCTTAATAACTTGAGTCAAAAAGGGTAACTACAAGAAACAGCATGCATTAATATTAAGCACGATGACGATTATTTGGAAGGAGTAGTTCTGCACACACAGCATGTTTCCAGAGAGTCGCTCCCCAGGCGTCACATCTTGACTGACTCTTCAGCACTGGGACCAGCTGCTTCCCTGGCTTTATGTTGGCAGACACTGAATCCTGGACCGCAGTCCGGTGTGCTAAAGGGCTCTCTTTTGACAGGGGGTTTTCCTAGAGTGTGACCTCTGTGCGACCAATAGCAGGGCAGTGTGTGCAGGGGAGTTCTCAAGGACTGGTAGGATTGTTTTATGAAAAAAAGGGAAAAAATCTGAATTCATTGCAAAATACACAAAAATTCTCTTAGATAAAATTCAGTATTATGATTGTTTTTTCTTCTTTCTGTAGCAAATAATGAGTTGAGAGATTTTAAAAATAAACTTTGGAAATGTCTCTATGAGTAGGTTAAGCATTTGGAGTTCAAACAAAGCACTTTGCCCTTCCTGAATGGAAATGTTTTGCTCTGTAACATTTATCTTGTCTTTCTGGGAGTTGTATTTTGGGCAGGTATCTGCATCCTCCACTCTGGAGTAGAAAAGCAGCCTGCACATTGCCTCTCAGATGAGATGTCCCCACTTCAGGTCTTCCACAGAGGATGCTCCTCAGAGCACCACAGGGGATGCTTGTCCCTAGAGAAGAAGGGGATCAAAACTTCCCACTTGATTTTAGACACGAGGATTAATAGCAACAGAATGAAGATTATTTTTCCCCAGTTTTTCATGTATCTATGCATATGATATACAGGAATTATGTGCCTATAGACTTATTTTTCTTCATTTTTAAAAAAAAGATTAAGAAAAAGATGGGTTTACTTTAAACACACTCTGCACTAAACAAGAATCAAATGTTTCTGTTTTTAGTTTTAAAAATGAGCGAAAAAAAGTGAGAAGTACATGCACCAAATTTTAGGAAAAGGCAATATATAAGTATTGTGGAGAGACTGTCTTGTAGTCAATAGGCACATCTTCATATCATTAGACTTTCTGGCTCCTGTAACAACTAAGTCAGTGGATATGATTCCATGGGTATTATGTAAATAGCATTTCTTCAGCTTTAACCCAGTGTAAATGCAAGCAAAATCCGGCCAGTAAGAACATATGCCTGTTTGCTTGAAAACAAAGAGCACTGAGAGTCCCCCCACGGTCTTTCTGAGAGAGGACCCTTCTTGTCGCATCTTTACCATTTGATGCTTCTCATTGCAAATTCCTTTAAATATATTTTAATCTCCAGATTTTTTTTTTCCTTTGGGATCACATCATATCCACTGTGTTAACAAAGTATTTGGGCAGCTTTATTCTCATCTGAGTGCCACGAATAGACAATTAAGTTGGAAGTGGGAATTATGCTTCCTTTGGCTCGACTCTTTTGAAGAATACCGTTTCGTATTGTTAATTAATTAGGGTTTCTTAAGGCTCAGAAGAAGCACTTGAATCATGTCAAATGTCTTTAAAGTTTGCAATGGTGAAAGACTCTCCTTTATTTACATATATACTTGTTTGGGGATGTAGAAGTAGGGGATGGAAGACAAAGGATAAAAGACAGCCAAAATTTAGTCCAAAAAGGAAGTAGACTAGCAAGGCCATCATTCAAGGCTGCAGAAGAAAGCATAGCTGAAGATTTCCAGTGTAAGCAGGTCTTCATTAGAGTGCAAGGATTTTTCAAGAACTGTTACTGATCATGAATTATATGCACATATTTTCACAGAAGGAAGTAATTAAAAGACAGCGCTTTCCCAACAAAAAACTGATAGCCATTTAAAATAACCTAATTATTATTAGAGAACTATAGGCAGGATCCAGTAAAATATAGCATCTTACTTCTGCACCGTGGAAACAAACAGTGCTCAGCAAAATATTGACTTTCATGGCATTCTCAAATTACACATTAGTTCCAACAGTGTGTGAAGGCTAAATCTGCAATTATATAATAAAAATATCAAATTAATTATTTTTCCTCAGCAGAGCTGTTTACTGTTTTCTGCAGCATGGCTGTTATAGGTTTAGAATTTTGCTATTGATTTCATAGGCTTTAAAGTATGGAGCATTGTGTATGATTTCCACAGCCTATTTTTTTCATTTTCTTTTAATTTCAGAAGTATACACAGAGATTGATTCTAGCCCTCATTGTCTGAGGTTTGCTCTCCTCTAAGAACTTTAAGCAATTTCTTATAGATATTAGTACCAAATTTAAAAATCTTACCATGTGAAAATAAAATCGATGCCAGCTGAGTTACAAAGGAATATGAACAGAATATAGCAGAAAAAAATGAAAAAAAAATTGTTTATTTCATAGTTGTACAAATAATAAAACAATACCCAAAAGCTGTACACGAAATAATATTAAACAGTGTCAAACATGACGATCCTGACAGAATACATATCAATACTTTAAATCACAGAAATGGCACTACATATGCTCAGTAGCAATAGTACTGTGCAGGAATGATGCTCTCTGTAAACTCTCTTCACTTTATCTACATTTAGAACAATTGTGCTTTTCCCTACACAAAGTAACAGTGCTCTTAAAAATAAATAATAATGTGCAATTTAAGACTCAGATTCTGAAAGATGCCAATCTAGTTGCCCAACTAAGTTCTGGACATGTCGCTCCCAGTGAAGTCACTGTGAGTAGAGAGTGCTCAGCACTGCCAGATCAAACACACAAAAGATGTACTGATCAGCTTTTCTTCAAATTGCAGTCATTAAAAAAAAAAAGGTACAGACCTCTAGTATGTGTTGATTTTATTCTTTTAACAAAAGAATGGTATACTATTAATTAAATATGACCTGGTTTCTTATTACATATCAGATCATGTAAACCAGACAAAATTTAAAAGGTTTAGTAGATCTTGAATCTGGAAAGTGGCTCAGAGCTGAGGGAGAAGGAACTGTCTCCTGAAGCTGAAAATGTAGCCATCAAATATATTTACCTATAATTTTTATGAAATATGAGAGTCTGTGCCACAGAAACATTAACATACCTGTTAATGAACAGTTCACAATATGTTTACCTGAATGAAATGAAATTCTTCAATGTACAGCTGCCAAAAGATTTTGAAAAAATATCCAGTCTGCTGTCTTGCTGCAGCGCCCTGTTCTTACTTCTACAAAGATACTCAGGGGAAGGGTATTCTGCAGTTAATCCTCATCAAGGCAGATATCATGACAATAGTTGGGACTGTTCTTTTTATTCCATTTGTATTAGTCACTGATAGTGTTGGATGATGAGACAGATGAATATCTAAAGCACACCTGAGCAGTGCCATGGGTCAGGGAAGAGGCATCTGCTGTCAGCAGGGAAATTGGTCCAGGTCCCAGCCTGAGGGAGGCTGAGTGTGTCCGCGGGTGCTGACTGTGTGCAATTCCAAGGCGGAAAGCACACAGAAAGCAAGGGTGAGGGACGGTTTTGAGAAGCTCCTAGTATACTACTGTTGCCTTGGAAGAAGGTGTTACTGTCATGGCCTGCGCAAGTCTGAGAAAACATGTTGCCCCATGGGACCAGGCTTAATGCTAGGGTGGGAATGCGCCTCCGTGGCTTGTGAGCTAAACTTCACCCAGAGAATCAGATGTGACCTGTGTCAACAGGGGCTTTTCTCTATTCTCCATCTGTTGACCTCAAAAGGCAACCCCCCTCATCCATCCTTCACCATTAATGTCTCCTTGTTTTCATTCATCTGATTACAAAAGGTTGCTTTTTTTGTTTGTTTGTTTGTTTTTTAATTATTACCAGAAGAATTATAGTGTTGTCATCTACATTGCTCTCACAGAAATAATCATACCAATGTATTAAAACCTTCCCTGAGGTGGAGAAAAAACCCCACCTGCCACTTCATCTTGCAGTCAACATAAACTCCCTTTCAGGTGATGGGCTGACAGTGGAGCAGAGAAGACAGCACATTCCCAGAGGAACAGATAAAGCTAAGCAGGCACTTCTCTGAGCTTCCGTGAGACTGACAGCTGTGAACCCTTTATCTCAACAGAGAGTCAATCAGGGTATACAAGATGTGTCAAAGAAACAACAGTTGCAAAACCCCAGCAGAAAGAATAGGAACACACACATCTTTCACCAAGCAAATAGCCTTGTCTTAAGCTGCCAGCTTATACAGTGTACATAAAACACTCTGTGGTTCATCAATGACAAATTAGGTACATTCCAGTATGTACTGCTATTAAGTTCCTAAGGATACCTTGGTTTCACTGCTCATTGGATTGGAACTATATCCCATGCCGAAGGAAACTGTCCCGGGATGGAGAGACTGATGAACAGGACACTGCTACTGTTTTGGAGCTACGGCAGAAAGACTTCTATCTCACACCAGCCTGTAGAAATCCCGACTGCAAGACAGCAATTTAGGCCACTAAATTTGCATCATCACAGACCTCTAGTCATGCATATGTGAACTTAAAAGGAAACATGGGTTAAAAGTGGCATTTTTTTTAAATGCTAAAAGTTTTTTGAGTTTTGTGCTACACATGAAATTCTCCAAAGCTATCTCAAGATTTGATATGTACAGTGGATAAAACATTTGGAGATGAGGACCTATGCTGGAGGTGAAAATGCTGTGGGAAAATATTCATACATTGTACTTGCATTCCTCCTCCTTAGCCTAGCCTACCACAAAAGCAGTGGAAGTGGGTGGCCTCCTCTCCTTGCTCCTGTAGAGCTAAAACAAATTATATGCACACAGTTTTTTTACCCTGTGTACATCGTACTGATACTCTGTCCTCCCTTCCTCCTCTAATTTATCATTCTTTTCTGAAAGCAGGCAGCAAAAAAATTGTTGGTCTGGTAAATAAAGAAAAAGAACACTGCTCAGAAAAATCAACATGTGATAATACAGCTCTGTTATTTCAGTCAACTACACATCCCTACGTCAAGCCAATACAAAAGAGGTACATCAGAGAGATGTATTATGCAACATCATGAGAAATTTAAGCTTTGAAACAACTGCTTGATCTACAGTTCCTTTATTTTCCATTTAATTGGTGATGTCTTTTTTTCTTTTAACAAGTTCCAATATGCCAGCTGAGTTCCTCTAGACTTCTTGTTTTCCTTTCAATTAGGAATAAAAATCGTACGTATTTGAACATACGAGATAATCTCTTTTCTCCTGCAGATACTTTCCGAAGAGTAAAACTCTACAGCCAAAGTCAGTAAAGAGGCTTTGAGATGCTCCATGCAAACAATTCAAACAATATAATTCACTGTAAATAAAAGATCCAGAAAATGTTTCCTTCATTGACAAAGAAACATCATTTGAAATGTTCATTATTTCTTCAAGAAAAGGAAAAAAAATGAGTATAGAAAAGAAGCATAATCTTTGGTACCAAAAATAAGGGCACCTTTTTGCTAAGTGAGTCCTTAGATCTGAATAAAAATGAAAATCCTTTCTTTAAAAAAAGGCTCAAAATGACTGATCTCTGAGTAGTTCCAAGGAGTGGGCACCAACAGCTGTAGCTAGAAATCCAACCTGGGAGGTTGAGAGTTGTGTGACAGCAAGTTACAACACAACACCAATTGATAAAGCATTTGATGTTTCCCTCCACCCTCCCTCCCTTATCAATTTTCTTCTCCTACAACAATTCCTTAAAATACATACTTTTAATTATTCATAATATCCCCTAAATCCTTGAAGGTATCCCCATACGAAGAGCAACAAAACCCAACCCACGACAAAAAGAAAAACAGCAACAAAAGGTGAGGTTATAATACAAGATCAGAAACAGTCCCCTGACTGAAGGCATTTGCTTGATCTGTTCGATCTTACGGACTTCACTTTCTCTGCACAATCCCATCATGATCTTTGCCACCAAAGTCCTGCGTATTTCCTCAAGAAATGGCCCCATGCACCGGGGGTTTCTTCAATAAGCACTCTGGCAAGTCAGCAGTAAGCAGGCTATTTGTTTCTTCTTTAATTCATGATGAATGTATCGCTGGGTCCTGTAAACACTACTGAGTATACATTCAAGCTTTGTTCTTAGTGAAAGTGGCACTTAACTTGAACCCTTGCAGTCAAGATAGCTTAGTTTTATAGCACTTTACAGGTCTAATAGCTGGTTATGCACTTCTGAAAAATATCCCCTTTTCCAATGGCTTAGCGGGATCCCCTCAATGGGATCCCACTGCCATTTCATAACATTTTTATGATGAAGTGCATACTCTGGACTTTTTATTGTATTTTACACGTGCTTTATTGCTGTACACATTTCCCTGTTGTTAGTTTAAGTGCTCCTCTGTTATGCAGTACATATAAAGTCTTAAATTCTAGTGGCATCCTATGAGGGCTAGCATTAGAAAAGTACCGATACTTTAGATCATCGTAATAGTGATATTTGACTGGTTTTCCATGTAAATCTTTTGGGAACGGCCAGAATCCATACAGATGAATTTCATCACAAAATCTAGTGGCAAGCGTATACATGAGGAGACCGGTGCTGGGGCGCTTGATGTGGACCTTGTTTGTGAGCCAGTAGCTGCAAAGAAACCAAGAAAAAGTACGTCAAGACACATGCAAACAACTTGATGTGAATAAACTGTGTGAAGTAAATTTGAGCTACTCATTTACTTATGCAGAAATTTAATACATCAAAGAAAACATTTCCTTTTACTTCTGTCGCTCACAGCAAAAGAAGCAACTCCTGAAATGGTGACACTGGTATTGGTACACTTATTCCAACTATAAGAAATAGAGAAGCTAGATCTATTTCACACACACAGCTGAAGCAAAGTTAGCCAAATGAGGACCTGTGTTCAGGCTCTCATCCTACCAAGAACTTGCAAGTGTAGGAAAAAGGCTGCTCATCTCAGTTCACCAACTAGGGAACACAGACTCTGGCAAAACACCTTGGCCTCACGCAGTATCTAATTTACCTAATCAAATCAGGCCTAAGTTGATATTTGATTGACACAGTGATTATTTCAAGAATCACCATATATCCCTGCATTTCACCATAAACACACAGTTGCATTGCTCCAAGCTGCAGGTATGGCAGATGAACAAATGATAGAATCATAATGGATGGGAAAGACCTTTAAGACCATTGAGTCTAACTCTGCAATACCATGCCTACTAAATCATGTCCCTAAACGCCTCATCTACACGTTTCTTGATCACTGCCACAGATGGTGACTCATCACTTCCCCGGGCAGCCTGTTCCAATGCTTCACCACTCTTTCTGTGTAGAAATTCTTCCTAACGTCTAACCTGAACCTCCCTTGGTACAACTTGAGGCCATTTCCTCTTGTCCTATTGGTTGTTAGTCTGGAGAAAAGATCAACTCCCGCCTCACTACAAATAGTTGTAGAAAGTGGTAAGGTCTCCCCTGAGCCTCCTTTTCTCCAGACTAAATAACCCCAGCTCCCTGAGCTGCTCCTCAAAAGGTCTCTGCTCCAGACCATTCACCAGCTTCATTGTCCTTCTCTGGACACACTCTAGCACCTCAATGTCTTTCTTGTAGTGAGAGATCCAAAACTAAATACAGTATTCAAGGTGCGGTCTCACTAGTGCCGAATTTGGGGAACAATCACTTCCCTGGTGCTGCTGGCTACATAATTCCTGACACAAGCTAGAATGCCATTGGCCTTCTTGGCCACCTGGGCACACTGCTGGCTCGTGTTCAGCTGGCTGTTGACCAACACTCCCTGATCCTTTTCTGTCACACAGCTCTCCAATCACTCTGCCTCAAGCCTGTATAGGGTTGTTGTGACCAAAGTGCAGTGACCCACCACTACGCCTTGTTGAGCCTCATACTGTTGGTGTCAGCCCATTGATCCAGCCTGTCCAGACCCCTCTGGAGAGCCATCCTACCCTCAAGCAGATCTACTCTTTCTTCCATCTTGGTGTCATCTGCAAATTTGCTGAGAGTGCATTCAGTCCCCTCATCCAAATCATTGATAAAGATATTGAAGAGGACCGGCCCCAACACAGGCCCCTGGGGAACACTGCTTGTGACTGGTTGCCAGCTGGATTTAACTCTGTTCACCACCACTGTCTAGGCCCAGCCATTCAGCCAGTTCTTCACCCAGCGAAGAGCACACCTGTCTGAGCTGCCAGCTTCTCCAGGAGAAGGCAGAGGGAGACGGTGTGAAAGGCCTTACTACAGTCTAGCTAGACACGTCCACAGCTGTTCCCTCATCTACGAGGCGGGTCATCTGGTCATAAAAGGAGATCAGATTGGTCAGGCATGGGCTGCCTTTCATGAACCCCTGCCTATCATGTTGGCTAGGCCTGATCCCCTGGTTGTGGCACACGTATCGTGTGATCACCCTTAAGATGATCTGATCCATAACTTTCACCGCTACTGAGGTCAGGCTGACAGGCCTGTAGTTCCCCAGATCATCCATCCGATCGTTCTTGTGGATGGCTGTCACACTGGCAAGTCTCCAAATCCCTGTGTAGCATTAGGGATATGTAATCCCTAAATCGCTATATTACATTATTCTTAAAGCATTCTTAAAACATTGAGGCATATAGTAAGATGATCTCTGGGAACATCTATTCATCAGTATGAGAAAGGACAGTAAAAGCAAATGTTTAACTAAACTAGTGTTAAAGTGTCTTAAAAGCATCAGATGCTGTACAACACTAAAAATTCTGTTCTGTTGAATTTGGCCTTTACAGTTTCACACTTTGTCAAAACCACACGGCCTAAAAACTGATGTCAGGGAACGACAGAAAAATATAGGTCGGAAAGAGATAAATTTTCCAATGTACTTAGTTTCTTTTTTGAAACCTGAAGACTGTGTGAGCGGGAAGCAGTTTTAGGCTGCAAAACTCCCTCTCCAAAGCCAACAGAGGGGATGACTCAAAATTTTCTCTGGCCCTAAAAAGCTGAATGATAAAAATATTTTTAAAAAATCAAATGCAATAAGGAAGGTTTAATTGTGCAAAGGGCAAGTGTATTGCACACTATTTTCTTCAGGGTTTACAAAAATCTAAGATTTCAGTTGAGATATAATGCTAAGAAATCTGCTTTCCGTTCTGAAAACTGAGCAGGCATTTTAAGACACAAGCCAATGGGGAAACTCTAATTGTAGGTCCTTTTTTTCTTAACTTTTTTTTCCGCTTCCCTTCCCCTTCCCCTTCCCCTTCCCCTTTTCCTCTCCTCTCCTCTCCTCTCCTCTCCTCTCCTCTCCTCTCCTCTCCTCTCCTCTCCTTAACCAAACAGTAATCAGACCTGATGCATCTGTTAAAACAATCATCTTGCACAACCAGTATCATTCACAGTGAATTCAATCTTACAGGAAAATGCTGATCACTGTTGAGAACTAAATTAACAAAAAACAAGCAAATCAAAACCTTTGAAAAGGAAATCACAACAACTTTTACTGAGCATTTGTGTGCAGCAATAAACCATAAACACATTAGAGCTTATCACAGTCTTACACTTTAAACTTTCTACTACTTGTCATATTTAGAAATCATACAGAAGAGAAATGTGACTGCTAGGTTTATTTTAAAAATGAGAAAGTTACCCAAACACAATACTTAGAGTATGGTATTGGTTGCATTTACTATTGAAATTTGGCAACCTGATATCAAATCTGCTGAAGATGAAAGGCAGCCAAGTAATGCAATGAACGAAATGGTTAGAGGCATTTAAGGGTTCAGGCTGAAGTTAAAAGCTTCCTGCAGCACATTTCATTGGTTCAAATACCTGGCTCCCTGAATTGATAAAATGACTGTGCAGTGTAGTAAGCTTCCGTGATTGTGGTCCTGAAATATTTCTATAACCATTTAAACTTAAATAGCTTCTCTAATAAGAAACGAGGTAAGGCAGATTTTGAGCAGTTCCTCAATCTCTTAAATGCTTTGACCGATGAACATTTCTACACCTGTTTTTTAGTTTGCGGATTTTTTTTAGTAAAATTAGTTTTAAGCCTGAAGATATCCCTTTAGAGAAATGCACTCATTTTCTGTCAAATTCAGATGACAAAATAAGAGAAGCAGCATATCACACATCTAAGGCAATCTTTTGTTTGTCACGGCTCCTCTCTAGATTTTCACCCATGACCAGTCAATCCTGATTTTCAGGTTGGACATACAAATAAGGCTAAATCTACAGAGGGACAGGTGCACTTTGCCATTTTCAGACAACGGAGCCCACTGTTAAAGCCTTACCTGTGCCAGGAAGTCCCTACGTGGCAGGGTATCAGGTACTTAAGCAATAACAGAGAGTTTACTGAACTACTTAAAATGAAAGAAAGGTTGGTTTATCACCTTATGGTTGGTTCATGTCCTCAGCTGTTACAAAGTTATATGGAATTATGGCCAGGATTGCAACCAGGTAACTGAAAATAGCACTATGCATCGTAAAATTAGAGGTAGAGAAATGAAAGACATAGCTGGCAGCAAAGGTGGGCTAAGGCTCTCTCTATCCTTGGAAAGGACACCGGCTCATGTGGGCACTGGGTCCTCTGCCCACAGCCTTTAGCTCCCCTTCTTTGGTCTCCTGGCAGTCCTGTCTAATGGCTTCTGAGCTTCTCATCCCAGTCCAAACCTCTTTGCCTCTGGAAAGCATTGGAAAGTACCTGGCCTTGGACATATTATGCAGTAAGTCATGGGTTCACCTCTCTAGACTGCCTCTTCCATCCAAATGTGGATCGTTTCTCCACCATCTTCTGTCTGGGACAGGCATTTCAAAGAGATTTCACACAACTTTAAAATTCAAAGAACTCTCTCCTTAATGTTTCACTACATGGTACAGGCAGAAGTAAAAAGACAGTGCCAAAGGCCTTGCTGAAGTCAAGGTGCGTGGCATCTGCTGCTTGCCCCTCATCCACATATTGCAGGCATATTGCAAAAAGCCCAGTTGTTTTGCCAGCTGATCTTCATCAAAATGCACAATTCTGTCTTCATAACACAAGTTCCTTTTGCATTCAGAGTGAGCAAAAGATAAGATTGTGTTCTGCTCTTATTCATGCTGACAACAAACAATAAATTCTAATTGCTATTGTTAGGAATGAAAAGATTTTGATAGTTGCTTGTGGGAGCTTACTTTCATACTTCCATAAGCAAGACAAAAACACTACTTAGTAGGAAAATACTACAGTCTCCTACTATCGAGGAGAAAAAGTGGTCCAAAACTATAATCAGGAGCAGTTATCCACAGTTTCCCGGGAAGAGGAAGTTGCTTATTGAGGGCTTCTGCCAGGCAGTTCCCTGGGTCTGGTTGTAGGCAATGATAATGCAAGGGTCCAACAACGCATAACACAGCAAGAAAAAAGTGTCAGTAAGGAAACATTACTGAAAATAATGCAAATACCACAGGGGTAGTGGAGGATAAGACTCAAAGCACAATATAAGCTTGAAAGACTAGACCAAAAAATAGGATAAAATTCAATAAACAGAAAAAAGTTACTGTATGGCTTGCCTAGAGAAAACTACCTGCACAATGTGCTGCAAACTGGTAAGCTACCACTTTTTCAGAGTGGCATTTGGAGGTTGGAAATGGTCCTGAGTTGCATATGAGTCAACGCTGTAAACTGCTGATATATTTATTGTAAGACACCTGTAATCTGGGAGATTTGCATGCCAATTCCTGCCACCCCAGGAACTTTAAAGTAGATTTCCACTCCAAGTAAAGCAGCAGAAATTGGAAATAACTTCTCTCCAACATGGCAATCCAGTCCCACACTTGCTGTGCCCCGAGCAGAATCAGTGGAATCACATTATAAATTAAGAGTTTCAGCTGATGACAATAAAGTCTCGGGACTTTCTAAATGTACATTTGAGGGTTTCTTTCTTCTTTTTTTTTTTAAACCATTTTACTAAGATCTTCCAGTCCTCACATCTTTCTTAATCTCAGCTGAGCTCAAATGATTTAACTCAGCCCTGCGTGTAAGAAATTTGAAATAAAATGAATCCAGATGAAAATTGGAGTGTGAGTCAAATATAATGGAAACCATTCCTCCTTTGACCAGGTAATAAACTGTCTGTCAAAATGATTACCCACAATTGCATATACAACACTCCAGTAACTGTATCTAGTTTGTCAGTACTGGGCTATGAAACAGTTAGAGTAGATGTAGTACCAGATACCAAATAAATGCACTGTATATTGGTCTTAAGGCTTGTGTAAGCCATAAATTAGTGTAATTTATAATGATCTGGAAAAATGAACAGAACTATGAAGGAAAGGACTCTGAGCAGCAGGGAAGAACATCGTATGAATGGCAAAGATGTAAAATCAAAGATGTAAAAAAGTCTGACATAATGAATGCAATATACATCAATTTTACATACATATTAATCAGTATTAGTAGATGACACTGCTTTCATACTTAGTGTTTATGACACCCCAACATTTCAGGCTGTAAAAATATTTAACCTATTTCTGCCAGTTCAAAACATTACCTATCCTTTAATCTTTAGTCAAAAAACCAGCAAACTTCGTCCTATAATTAACAAGATACTTTTCCATTTATAAAATTGAATGTATCAGCAGTGCTTCAGAGGAAATGTTAATTGAATAGCATGCTGCTATGGGATAATGACCTCTTGTAGCTATCGACACAAATTAAATTCAAATAAACAAAGTAAAAATAGAGACATTTGTTTTACAGAAAGATGATGTGATCTTCCGACAAGACTCTATCACAATGAGTAATATAGGAAATGACTGGTGTCAGTCATCATTATATTAAATGGGTAAGAGGGAATCTGAATGGCAATTTTTTACTCTGCTACGGTGGAACACATGACTTCTGGCTAAATTAAAACATGATAAGGGCTTTCCCAAGGCTGTAGTCAAAATGATATGTGTTCTCTGAGCCACAGAGAAAGCCGCCATGATGGGTTATATTCAAAAATCAGATAATTTAGCATATATAAAATGATAAATGCTTTATTTACCATATCTGCATATCAACTTCCCTGGAATCACTCAGTACAAATGAGGTTTGAATCTGGTTGAGCTTATTTCAATAGACTTTTAACTACTTCACCAAGACAGGTCTGAGTCTGAGAAAACATATGTATGCTGACAACTCTGAATAGCTCTGAACGATTGCATACCAAACCATACACCTGGTCTCAAGGTGAATCCACTCATACAGACTTGCCTGTCTGCTCCTTCTGCTCCTTCTAGAGCCATAAAATAGAGGGAGCATTTTTTTAAAATGAGCTTCCTAAGAAAACCTATATGATATACAAAAAAGTTAAAATATTAGCATAAACAAGTGGCAAAATATGGGGAAGAGATTGTGAGAAAGAAGATAAAAGACCTCAGATTTACTCAAGAAAGCTTCATCTGTTGGAGAAGCTAGAAACTGTATATTGTTCACCCTCTCAAAAAGTACTAGTACAATCTAGAAACGATACAGGGAAAGGCAACATTGTCTTCTGACAGTATCATCAGAAGAGTAACGTAACTCCTGAGTAAAGAGAGAGAAAACAGAATAGCATGAAAAGTGACAATTAAGCAGGGATATGTCAGAAAGCTCTAAAATTGCATATTACATAGAGAAGGTAAACAGGGTTTTCCTTGCTACTGCAACACAAGAACATAAGGATTCAGAGGAATTACTCAGTAGTAGGTCCACCTACTTTTCGCTTCCCACCCCACACAAGCTCACAGCTCATTGTATTATTGATATTTTGGAGGACTGTGATGGAATGAATTACAAAATGCGTGGGGCTCACAAACACAGAGGTCCAGATGAAGCTCATCAGGGGTTGCTAAGCTGTTGACCACAGGGGCGCAGACCTCAAGACGACCACTCAACATCTCCATCCTAGACTTTTATGCTAAGCATCTGTGCTGATGCCTGTAAGGGCTATGACCATAACTTGCCACAGAAACACTGTACACTTTGCTATAAAAATATGCTGTGACTGACCATTTTATTATATGTTTATGCCTGAATCACAAATGCTGGATCACACAAGGTCTGACTTAAATCTCTCTGCGGTCAAATGCTAAATTTTCATTGTCTTCAGTGAGGCAGAATCCCTATTCAATTTATTTATCCAGTTCTCTATTGGGTGTCAGCTAAATCACCTCTTCAAATTCAGAAAGGATAAAGCATCCTCTGGTGTTCTGATCTGCCTTCTGACACTTTTGTGTCTTTAGTGCAATTAATCACATGAACATTATGAACAACTCTTCATCTGACCCTCTCAACTTATGTGAATATAGTAGCTAAAAATTTTTATTCGGTCATTCCCTACTTCTGCATTAGGCAGAAGGCTGTACGAGAAATCTAGAGTATGAAAGAATTACATTGTGAACAGTTACACTGAGAGGGTGACAGCCAGCCAGGAAATACTCCTGAGTATTTACATATTATCTACCTTGCAGTTTTCAATATATGATATTTTGAAACAGTATACCCACAACGATTTCATCAAAAGGAATAACACACTTTGTGAAGAGTAGAAACACTTACTAAAATTGACAGTCTTCTTTTAGCAAGTTTAATCCATTGTATGGATGTAAACTCTTTTTTTCTTTCCCCCCCCCCCTCCTATTATCCCTTTATTTTGCTCTGCTAAGTAAATTCACATTCGTGTTCATACAGTCAGTCTTGAAGATCAATCCAGAGATAGGATTTTATATGGCAATGTTTCTGTTCCTTAGAACAGTAAGAGAGGAAACAGTGACGTCGAGGGCAAACACAATTATGGTACAGGCTGTATCCATACCTTGTGCTGCTACACCTAAGTAAGAGTCCCTTACAGGTGGTCATTCAGTTCAAGAGCCACTGAACTCAAGCCCTTTGGAGCACTGTCTCCTGAGTGTAGCAAAATAACTTAAAACGTATCAGAGCTCAGTTTTAACTCTCTTAAAATAAAAGGGTCCGGCTTTCTTGATACAAGACACTGTTCTGCAGACTGCACTGTTAATCTAGTATGATCTTCTCATACTAGATGATTTTAGAGACAATCTCTGCATACCAAGGAATACTCACATAAGAATTCAAACTATCTTGTCAAAAAAATCTCCCTCAGTTTCCAACAAGCTAATTAGCAGGGATTTTTCAGAGTGAAGGCTGAGTTTAAAATGTGTGGTAAGCTGTTAGTATGTAAATACCACTGAAATTCAAAGTCTTTTCGCATGTGTAACCTGCTTTGCAATCCCATATCTTTCATCTTGAAACACAGTTATTTTTAAGCATAGTTTATTAGCCGTGTGCAAGTCAACTGCACTATCCACATAAGATTTATTGGCTGTAAGAAGGGTTGCACAGGAGGCTCTTCACTAGTACTTTCCTTTAAGGGAAATCAATATGTACCAAATTCTTTTTTATCAGGATTTCCTAGTGTATTTAGGTTTTTGAAAGAGCTACCAATGTGAAAAAAGAAGTGTAGCAAACTTGCTTATTTTTTGCTCTCAGAGTATCTGTCGATATTGTCTAAATAACACTGACAGTAATATTTGTATGAGTAACCAAAATGTTATGTTGCCAGTTTGATTATTAGGATACTGCTTGTGGAACAAAACTATCACACTTCCATAACACATTAACTCTCTTTGAAAAAAAAAGATTTTTTTTTACTTTGACATGTTTATCTTTTTACTCTTTTTACAGGAGCACGTGCAGATGGTTCTGGTTAGTGCTATGCAAACTTGCTATTGCAAAAGAAAAGATACACAGGGCAAAACAAACAATACACAGACTGGGATTAATATTGCTACCCTCTTGCTTTCATTCTTGCATTTCATGCATTCACCTTAATGTAAGATGTTATTTTACAGTCTGGTTCTTTAAGGGCCTTTTAGGACAGATTAATACACTTTTATTTATAATGATGCTAGCTAGTCTCATCAGAGAAATCCAAAGTGATCGTGCTATTAAATCATGGTTTCCTTTCCCATGTAGTCCTTTTCAAGACAATTACCACTGCTTTTTAAAATATGCACACATACACACAGATAAGTATCTCAGCTCTCTCTGAGGATTAATCACAGAAATTGGACTGTGGTATATTGAATAGTTAACAAATATGCATTTTTGTTGCTTAAATACGGGATCATTTTATTTGCTCTTTTGTTCTTGGAAGTTTGCAATTCCTGTCACTTATGTCCCACCTGCAGGAGTTTACTGCAGGGTGAGGTTCAGCTTCTTCTTCAAAAAAAGAGGGTGTTTCTAACAGCAACTTCAACATTTCTTGGAAATTTCAGAATATTTTTCAGAAAGCTTTCCCTTCTAGTCCAGGAGCCATTGATCTAGCTACTCTAGCTGGTTTTGAATGGCTTTATACCCAAGCATATTTAAGCATTTAAAATCCTCTCTAGGAACAATGTAGCAGACAAGAATACTTCAAGTTTTAAACAAACAAAAATACTTTGATTTGTAGATAGCCTACAATTTCATTTCCACTGGCTATTCCTGAGGCTTGAAAGACCATTTACTTTGACCAGTTTCACAGGTCCATACCCTTATTAGTGTGGAAACAAAACACATTTAGAAGTTTCCTAGTTAAGTGAAAGCAGTGGTTGGGCTGCAGCTGAAAGATGCCTCATACAAACAGTTTGGTGCTGAGATATAAGTGTTTAGGGGAACACCAGGGATACTTCTAAAATCTTTATTTTTTACATAAATTTTAACTTCTGTTGTCACTCAGAATACGTAACTCATGACAGCAGTGAGTTCTCTGTAGGCTTTATGGGGGTCAGAGAGCCTGGTCTAGCAGGCTGCTTTCAAGATGGTCCTGGGCCTGTTAAGAACGGGTGCTGCAGCCACTGCTGCTCTCTTTTCGCTCTTCTTGAACTACAAGGTAGATGGTGGCCCCTTCCCTCCTTTTGTACCACACTATAGAGTACAGGGCCCTTGCAAAGAATAGGGGAGCCTAAATGCACTACTTCTTGAGGAGGCTTGTGCCCACCTTTTTCACACTCATGCTCTGCCATGTACCAGAGGGCTTTTCTGGAAAAGGGACATTGTCTGTCCTGCTGGACTGCTTCTGCTTTAAAAATCAACAAAATTTGTAGACAATTCCAGAAGTGCTTATGTAGGAAAGGAAAGTCAAGGCCCTTGCTGCATGGAGTGATTACATGATGGTCAAATAGAAAAGGTTGGTGTGTTTGACTTGTGGCTGTGGCATCAAAACTTTTTTTTTGTTTGTTTGTTTATTTGTCTGAGCAGAAAGTTTGTATGTCTTAACTGTGGCAACCTTTCTTAATTCACTGGCAGTAGAAGGGCAATGTTATGTTCTCTCATGGAGCCTTCTTATCTTGAGGTGATCTTCCATTAAGTTGATACTAGCAGAGGCAGAAACATTTTAGCATGAAACATTAAAAAGGTTAACGGAGTTTAAATTCTTGCATAAACCAAAAGTATCCTCTAACACCATCCTCTAACAAATGCACTAATAGTATCTTTCAGCTAACGTATTGTTTCAGCCAAATACTGTTGTCTCAGGATACCTCATACCAAACATCAATCCATAAATTGGTCATAACATAAAGCCTAGAGAGCTAGGCTTTTTCTAAAAAAGAAATTAAAAAAAAAGGAAAAAGAAGGAAAAAAAGAAATAAAAATAGACTGCAGTGGGGCTTTTATGTCCTTATACTATATTTCCTTCTACAACATAATTGATATTACAACAAAAGGTAGATAATTATTTTTTAGAATTGTGTCTGTCCCACCAACACAATAGGACCATGATTCAGATGAAGACCGGGCAGAGCAAAAGAGTAAAGTGATGCCAAAATTACCTGGGTTGGAGCACCAAAATGAATTTTCTATTTTGATTCTACTTAGACACTACAAAACTGTCAAGAACAGTGATCATGAGCAAACATGAGAACCCTTGCTCTGAAATGCAGGCAAGCTTTGGAGCTCCTTGGGAAAGACAGGCTGCAAACATGATGTTTGCACAATAGCGAAGTCTGATTTCCCATTGACATGCTTTGGTGCCATTAAAGACCAAAGTAAGTAGATAAGAGAGAGAAAGAAGAAAGGGGAGTGGGAGCTTGTGTGCGATTGTACACAGCAATGAATGATATGTAAGCTTTGAAGAGGAGTGTCGTTTTGGAACCAGCTGCTGCTGCTGGAGGTCAGTGAAGAACTCAAAGCAATGGAATAATGACATTTAAAATACACTGTGATAAAGATGATCTCAACTGGAGAAGCAGGTTGGAAATATGAAAAGGTTGAAAGATTACCAAGATGCTGGGAAATAACCCTGTTTATAACACAGAGATGTTATTAACAGACTGAACTTCATCTACCCTCACTAATAGCCGTCAGGAGGATCATCACACCCACACGTTCTCTATATTAATTTCATAGTAACCACCTTCTCATAGCCCTACTGGGTAGGCTGGAAGACATGCACATACTGTAATGTTTAAATACTGTTTTCCTAAAGTGTCCTTAAGTGTCCTTAACAAGTTTATTTTGTGCACCTCAGAACCTAACTTTTAATTCTCATGTCCTAAACTGTGGCCATTTTGGCATTTTCTTAATAACTTTCACTAGCCATGGTCAGTTTTGTTCTTTCCCTTTTTTACTTTTTGATAAAAAAAATATTCCTTCCCCAATATCTGAAAAAATTGGTTTGCACCGCACCTGATCCTTCCTCAAAGCAGTCAAGCTTCTTGGAAGTTATTTCAGTTGCTCCTGATTTCACTGTGTGACATTCAAGCCACGGAAAAGAGCTCTTGGTCAAGGCCAGGTCACCAGAGCTCTTCTTGCAGGTGTCATTTCCATGAGAAATCACTACCCATCACTGGCCCATCACTAGTCACTTGCCTTGTACCCTTCCAAGCACTCGGGCTATGTTCAGATTGGTGTCTCCCTCCAGCTCTCTGAACCTCTGGGGAATGTTGATTTATTGCTTGAGTATTTAGAAATATTCTTGGTGACACCACATTACATGAGAGCAAGGGGATATGTATTTAGTGAAAATAGCAAAGAATACACATGCATACATATAAAAAAATCATTTAAGCTGTTGGAAATTAATTTATGGCAACAAGTATTGAGCATTTGCAAGTACATGACTTCTGTCTTTTGTTCCATGGCCACCTAAACACTTATCTTTTCTTCAGCACCATGGAGGTCATCAGCTGGCACTCATTCTACCACACCATGTGCCTTTACTTAAAACTGCCACAATATTCTTAAGAGACAAACATGTTTTCATATCAACAGAAGTCACACAATTTGTTTAGACAACACAGTAGAGCAGCAGTGCACTGATCTTTTCAGAACAGACCTAGAGTACATTTTACAAAATCAGAAGCTAATGCAGACTCCTTTGGAGAAAGGGTTTTTCTTCCTTTTTAGCAAATTAGCTCCTTCTGCAAGTCTGGTGGAAGCAGATATTTTTCCACAGTGGGCGCTCCATTTCTACCTTACTTCTGTGCCATACTTATAGATAACATATTCCTGGAATACTGATAATGAGGCAAAATACATAATTCTATGAACATATGTTAATACTTCCTTCAGGTTAATTGATTCTGACCTGCTCAAAAAACCCCTTACATTTCTACCATGTCTTGGGCCTAAAATAGAATCCACCAGTGATAAATAATAAAATTACAGCAATTTCTTCTTGTTTTATTCCCCCTCACGCATTATAAATGAATAAGCTATCTTTACACTTAGATGATCAAAGTCAATATGTCAGCTTGAAAGTTCAAACCAATCTATTTTTGATTAATATAGACTGAACCTGCGAAAAGTAAATTAACTTTTTATTAACATTGGTTAAAAGTTGCTGGCATTTGTAGATCTTTTTTCCTTACACTTTGAATACTTAAAAAAGATTCTGAACCCACCTGAAACTCATGTTTATATTTCTGTCTTGCCTCATGAGGCTGCTTAGGCATATAGAAACATTAAGGGCTAAAATAAAACCATTAAAATGACAGACAGCACTTGAACAGAATGAAGCAGACTGATTCAATAAATACCTTGAGGGTAAAAACAATGATCAAAAAGCATGCATGGGAATTTATGAGGATTCAATATGGACGATGTGAGATCTCTTTAGGTAGCTCAAAAACAGCCAATTCTTAGCTAATACTAAATAAACACCTCGATTTCTGTAGCAAAGGACAGTAGTAATGAGGAGAAAACAGCACAAAAATAAAGCGCTTCATGAACTACAAAAAATGCAGAACCAACAAGTTGAATACTGAACTCAAGGAATGGTTTATTATTTTTATAGATCTCCTCCTTTTTCCTTGTTTCTTCTCCACGATTTCACGGATGAAAAATGATATTCCTATGTGCTAACTGCAGCTACAGAATGACCCCATTCGTTACCTTTCCATGACTCATAACTGCACTCATTTAGCATGTTTTACTCTCTTCTCCTTTCCCCCATCCTCAACCTTTTTTTTCCCCTGTGCCAATTGCTAACCTCAGTAAGACTATTGCAAAGTTTCAGCTACATGGAAGATCTTGGGAGTCTCCTCATGTATTTCAGTAAGGTTGCTCCACTAAACCACCCATTCAACACAGGCAAATGATATTTATAAAAGTTAAAGCATGTTGCCCATGAAAGTAAAAAGTCTAAGTCTCTTTATCAGGAAAAGCAGCTTTAGGTTCACATTTGAGAGATACACTGGGGTCAATCCTAACAAAGAGTTGTAAGAGTCCGTGGTTATTTGCTATTGCATTTTAAGTAAGTGGGTCTAATAAAGTTTGAGAAAGGTTGTTGCTTTTTTGTCCTGTATGCCTTTTAAAAATTCCCTCTTTCCTTCTCTAAAAAGATTATTAGAACTAGCATGGGTTAAATGAAAGGGATAAAGAAAGGGATGAAAGAAAAGAAGATAAAGAGATTACCAAAGAAGATGGTGGGGTTTTTTTTTTTTTTTTTGCTTACTATTTGATCTCAACTGGTAAAAATGAACCATAATTTAATAACCTCCCCAAAGTTAACCAAACACAAAATCAAGATATTCAGGTCCATAGTCTATAGCACACTTAGCTACAATAGATGTAGAGCTCAGCAGATATGGACAAACCTATAGACATATTTTCTCTGCAAGCCAGTTTAAGGATTTGGATAATTCCTGAAGCAATGTTGGTCATTAGACAAGGCAACTCTATCTGCAGAAAGAAAGCTCTTTCCTCCAAAAAAAAAAAAAATGGTGTAGAGGTGGGAATAAAAAAAAAAAGAGAGAGGCAAAAGTATGAAAGGGTGATAGCTAAAGAAAATGTCTTGTGTACTGTAACACCTGTACTAGGATCTTGCCAGGGGTCCAGCCCAACACAGTGCGGGCAGGTACAGCCCACTGCTAACTGGGGCTAAAAAAGGGAAATCTGAATTTCAGAAATTCAGAAAACTAAATTTCACCTGCCGCATACCAACACGTATGCGGCAAGGTGAAGCAAGTATGGCTGAGGCAGAGCATTATATAAGCTACCTGCATTTTCCCCTGAAAGGGCTTTTATTTCATGCAGTCTACCCTGGAAAGGCCATTTAAGCAACTTTGCATCTGTGAGCAAAGGCATTGCAGCCAAGAAATGAATTTGACCCATATCCTGCACCATAATGATCATTCCTCTAATAAACTCAGGCTGGTTTGATGTTGACCTGTACTCCTAAAACAAGGCTTTTCCTGCCAGAGAGGTTAAGTAGCAAAATGTTCTGTCTTGTCTTTGAATTTTAGCTCCATTTGAACTAATGCACGTTGGCTTTAATCAGGAAGGTAGGTGCTCAGCTGAACAGTGGCAGGAGCCCTGACTTCTTCCGGGGAGTGGTGCAAGCGAGGGCATGAAAAACCATTCATTAACCTCGGGCAAAGCTATTTCCCACACCAAGCATGGGCAAATGGAGGGGAAGAGGAATTTGGATTGCAACGAGGAGTGGGTGGGACTCCGGAACCCCACAAGTCAATTCTACTAGAGAGGGAAGGAAGAGCAGGGAATTCGCATTCCTTGGAACAAAGGCAGCAATTCGGCTATAAAGCTCCTACGGGAAACAGAAGGATATACTGCAAACTTGATACAGTAGTAGCAAGCAGCAGACTGACTGGTGGCAAGAGTCAAGCACTTCATAACACAATATCCCAGTTAAAATCTATAAAATGTGTATTTAAAAAAAAATGCATGGGATTTCTGATATTTTCTGATAGCATTACTGCAAATTACAATTGACTGGTACTTTTTCCTCTAAAAACTGCATCAGGATGTTACTGGAGTGGTGTAATTAAAGTTAACGACTTGTACTAATCTACTTTTCTGCATTAGCTCTAGTCTTTCCTACCAGCGTGAATAATTTCTCTTATACAAATGCCAAGTAAATGCATTTCTGCAACACTCCCGCCCCTAGATCTTTGAAACACTGCCAGTGGCCATTAAAAGATGGGAAACTGGAATAAAATGATGCACTGTGTCCAGTACGCTAAGGAAATAAGAACACAACAACAGAAGCAATGACCAGTTATTAAATTCAGTCTATGTCATACTAGAAAAACATTAAATGAATGATTAGATTCCCAGAACGTCTACTTCCCAGGTCTCCTAATCCCAAGAGACTGTTCTCTAACACCTTATTTCATGTTAAGTTACCCCGAAAAAGACAAAAAGACACAACTATGGGACATACTGCTCTCTGCTGTGGAACATGAGTGACTGGTGTCCCTGCAATAGGTTCCTGAAATTTGCTGAAAGCGCTCCAAGGACTATGCCCGGCCTCACAGAGTAATCTATTAACTGCACAGATACGTGAGCAGATACAG
Organism: Crypturellus undulatus; assembly: GCA_013389825.1. Lineage (NCBI taxonomy): Eukaryota > Metazoa > Chordata > Aves > Tinamiformes > Tinamidae > Crypturellus > Crypturellus undulatus. The sequence goes on from VWPW01021496.1 coordinate 196,564, forward strand.
AAAACCACAGACTGTGAACTTGAACGTATCTTCAGGATGCTCATTGCTCATCGGGCTGATAAACAGTTTAAAATGACTTTCAGCTTGTGCCCATCTCCCCTTGAAGGCTGAAGTCAATAACGTCTAATCTCAGCTCCTGATAGATGCACTAAAACAACATGTTCAATGTTACGTTATTTGTTACACTAATGTCAGTTATATAGAGGAAAATTTGACCTGTTTTGATTTAATCAATACAATTTCTAGTCTCCCTTTTAGAGATTATTCTATGAAATACCCATTACCGGCACTTAGATTTGATCAGTGCAATGAATCAGAGCAGATTAATCAGATATAAAGGGTATCGATTTTACAGTAATAAATCCCACAGCTGTCATTGCATTAACCAAAAGAGCCAGGCTGCGCACAAATAAAAATAAACTACTCCGGTAAATGAACGAGGCACAAATTGCTCCCTGGGATCGAGATTCCATAAAATCTTGAAACGGTTAAAAAGTCGGGCACTAAAGCACACGTTTAGAGTTAAGCATGTGTCGAAGGACAGGATTGAAGAGGAGCAATTCGCTGCATCACATCCTAATTGAGTGTCAAGCTCGGCTGAAGCGCGAGTGCGCCTTACAAAGGCTGTTAAATATGCAAAGCACACTAAACACCCGCAGCACACAGGAGGCCACGCGCTGCCATGCCAAAGGACCCAGGCCTTTAAAGAGCCACTGTTGCTCACTTTTCACATCCTATTAGGCTTTAGCTTGGCAGCAAACAACGCCAACAAAAATGCCAATTAGCAGCAGCGCGATGCAAACAGAGCCCTGCCAAGGCCACCAACTGCTTCCACAAGGACAAGTGCGAGATGGGGAGAAAATAATTTCAGGCCACTGCTGCTGCACTAGGTCAAAGGCAAGCAGATGATACCTACACAAAAGGCTCCAGATCCCGCTACTGATTCCCCAAGCAATGACTTCTCGAGATAAATTCCTGCATTTTTCAAGTAAGGAGACTGAAGGATGCTTTTTTTCTCCACAAAGATTTCCCATCTTTAGCTTGCTTCCCTCCACGGTCTGCCAGTCTGACAGCTTTCTATATCAGCTTCTCTTTTCTACTATTTCAGAGTAAAATATAGAGAAATATGTCAAAGGCTTTTGTCATGATTAGCCAGGACCTGTCAAAAAATTACAGAGAGGCGTGCTGCCCATTGTTAATATTGCCTTATTTTCTTACCGGGTGGTTCATCCACTTTTAAGCATGTAATAAAGGTGTCCAGGTGAGTGGTTCTCTACTATTATTATTGGTATTATAAATCAAATGAAGAAAAAAAAAAATGAATGGAAATGACAAATGCAAAACAAAGCAGCTAGCCAGTTGCCAGTTCAGTGAACTGTAAAGAATTCCCTTTTCCCCCCCCTAAATAAGCTATGTAGAAGTACTTTTTTTAATTATTTCTTTTGAAAGGAAAGGAAAAATTTCTCACTTTCTTGGTTTAAGCCTTTAAGCAAAGATTGAGCTGTCTTACTCAATGAATGAATATTAAGCTGAAAGTCATGGTATATTGCCAATGGCTTTACTAAGCTACAACACTGTACCAGCCATGTAATTAATACTAATTTGAAGTGAGATCTTCAGTCTGAATTCAAGCTACTCAACTTCAAGACATCAATGTTATAGAAATCAAGTGTGTTTACATATTGGCACATTTCCCAGATATTTTGTGCCTGGAACTTGTTTTTACATATTGCAAACTAGTTTATAAATATTAAAAACAAAAACAGGGGAAAAAGCAGCATCTACATATACACATTTGCTCTTCTCTTTCTGCTCCATGCCAGCGGATGACCACCATACAAAACAGCAACAACAGCTCAGTGATCTCATGGCTGTCTCAGGCAAATCTGATGCTCCACCATAACCCTCCTGCATCACCCTGGGTGGTGAGGGCCCTCCTCATCCCTACAGCAGCTCCCAGAACTTTCATTAAGACATTGTCTATGGACAAGCTCGGAGAGGAGATTTCCAAATCTTCTCCTAGCCGAATCCCCTAAGGCAAGCACTGTCACCTCGCTATTTGGAAAGAAGATGCTGCAGCACTGAAGGACGGGCGCCTTGTAAGGACCCAGCCTTCATCTGCCTTCAGGGCTTCGCCCTCAGCAATTTTTATGCTACTGCTACCTCTTAAGGAATCAAAAAGCAAATGCTGAGGTTACTTTCTGGAGGTTTCCTGTGACTGTGGTCTCTTGTTCCCTCTTCTACTCTGTGCCTGGCGGAGCAAAGGCAAGAAAAGCCTCATTTGGAAAACTCTCACCAAACATGAACTTTGCCAAAGCCTATGGATGAATATTACATTATAGGAGCAACGTAAAACGAACACTGCCCTGCTGGAAATGGTGCTGCCCTGCTGGAAATGGTGCTGACTTCAAGGCTGAAGCAGTGTTAGTCCTGTTGCATGTTACATGGACTTTGACACAAGCGTGATCTGTTCCACCTGTTTGTTTCCATACGGCACTGATATACCAACCATTTCCTCCTCCCAAACCTCTGGTGAGCATGTCCATATTCAGGCTGAAACAGGAAAAGGAAAAAAACCCAAACCCTTATGAGCCTTCAAACTGTCCTGAAAGCAGGAGCTGTGTTTGCTCTCAGTAGAGTCTTATCTCAGATGTTTTTGCAGGTCTTCTGTGCTTGCAAGTTATAACAGAAAATAATTACTCCTGCTGGCTGGAAATTCCCCCGCATCCCACTGCTAGCCAGCAAAGCACAACCAAGCTGAAAGAGAAAAACAAGTGCTAGCAATAACTTTCTCTAAGTCAGTGCTCTTTGACTACTTCACTAAACATATGGTTCAAAGAATGCAAATAATAAGGTTCTTGCACCCACTAGAAAGAGAATGACAAATGGAAATAGGCTGTCTCCACTGTGCTCATGAGGTATAGCACGTATGGCTTCAGTACAGAACTATGGTTAAAAAAAAAAAAAGGTTGAAGAACTAAAAGTAGCAGTTTTTACATGTTACAAAGGAACAGGAATCAGGAAGGCAATAGGTTTCAATCTCCTCCTCTGTCACCACTCAGGCACCAGCTCTGGGACCTCTCCATCGCTGAGGGAACACAAGCAAGGAGCACAAGCCAGAGCTGGCGCATTAGCTATGCGCTGCAGCAAATTAACCACTAGCCACAGCCTTCAGCAGCACAAAATATCTCAATCCCACCTAAGCCTTGATTTGAAGCATTCAAGTCTTCTCTGAATTTGAACAAGAACCTGGAAGTTTTAAACAAATCCTTCAAAGGCCTTTGGAAGAAACTCATGTGAGCAAAAAAGGCAGGCGACAGACTGTGCTGAGCCAAACGACGCCTTCCTTCACACACCAACTGCTGTTTATTCAGGTCCATAAACAATCCCCGGACTTGAAAGGAAGTAAAAAGTAACTGTCAGGGCCTGCCAGCATCATCTTTTATATATCATGGTCACCCATGCAGAAAATCAATTCACGCTTTGTTCTTGATCTAGCTCTGTTTAAAGTCAATGTGACAGCCCAGAGCGTAGTATTAAAGAACTACAAAAGAAGCAATAACAGGTATGTATAGCCATTTCTGTCTTCCCTCTTTTGTTTTGCTTTCCTCCTGAAAATATGTAGCAAAGATTTGAAGAGAGAGAAAGAAAAGAAATCTTAGCCTTTAAAACATTTCTTATTGTGATTAGTTATTTCTTTCAGGAGATGAAGGAAAACGAATCATAGATATATAAACCTGGTATTTAGAACTAGTACAATTTATCATATCATAACACGGCATCATAAGAGCTCTCCAGTTTTACTAAAAACTTCAGTTGGCTTTTTCAGTCGGAGAATTCAAAACCAAGTGTTTCCCGATCTTCACTGAATTTTGGTAATTAACTAACTAGTTGAAATCTATTATTGGCTGGATATCCAACACAACTGTTCCTCATCATGAAAGTTCAGTAAGACCGAAAGTTAATCACGTACATCCGAGAACTCTCAGACAAAAATAAATCAGAACTGTTTTTGCTAAAAGTTTGAGCTTAGAAACATGATTAAAAAAAAAAAAAAGTCTCTAAGGACTTCCTCATACACATATACACATCAACAGATGGCTCAATTCACCTCAAAACTGGAGAACCTACTTCCCATCTCATTTGCACTGACCAATACAGTTTGCAAAATACTTCAGTCCTCTCTGCTCTGTCCTTCCAGTGCTGACTATGAAAAACACCACATCTGGTTTACTCCTCATTGCTACAACTTTGTCTTTTCTCTCTCTCTCTCTCTTTTTTTTTTTTTTTACAGGCAAATGAAAGCTAATTATTTTTGCACATTTTTATATTTTTATATAAAGGAAGGAAGAAAAAAAAGCCTATAATTAGAAAATATTAAGACAGTGGCCAAAAAGACATTAAACATAAATCTGGAAATATACTGTATAAATAAACTATGGGTTATTCCCTGCTTAGTTTTTTAGGTAATTAACATTAGGAATGGCACTGTTGCTAAAGATAGATAAACTATGCTGCAAAAATCTGAAAATTAGCAATTTCACTATTTTTATGATGACTGATTCTGTTTCTCTCCTCTAGCTGAAGCCTGAAATTTAACAGTAAGAAAGTTATGCAAGTTCTAATTATATCTCTTTCTAATAATGAGAAACAAAGCAGTTGCCACGGCAAGAGGAAAAAAAAAATCTATTATCATCAGATAAAAATAAGGATAAGGGCTGTCTTGCTAAGATGATGACCAAGCTTTTCATGGCCCACTTTGCCAAATGTATGAGAAATGAGGCTGCATAAAATAATATACAAAAAAAACTCAGACAGTTTAGCACACATTTATTTTCCCCTCTGCCTGCACTGTTTTGGCCAGGTTTGCTCCCATTGAAAAAGTGCTTCTTTCTTTCAGAAAGCAACTGATCTTGCTAAATCTTTCAAAATCCATAAGAAAAGAGGTGATTTTATGTAAAGAAATCAAAAGGTGTGAGGCTTTAAGTCCAAGAAGAAGCTCCCATATGGCATGGGTCCTGCCGCCATGCCCAAGCCACAGGCCAGCACATCAACCCCAGGAGACAACTTCAAACCTCCTGAAGGGACTCGGCTTCCAAATGGACTTCCTTCTTTCCCCTAACATCTGTAAGATATCCACCTCTACATCCATTGCACTAACAGCAGCATGGGCAAAACCCACTTCTTACTCTACCGCTCTGCTACCAGCCATCATCTTTTCCATGTGTCTGATGATCTCTCTGCTTAAGGAGCATCATCTCCTCCTTTCATATTCACAAGGGATCCTGAGTTCCAATGAAAAAACTAAAGACTAGACGCAATATCTTAAGTTCTGAAAATCCAAGCTAACTGGCATCCCATTTGGCTGCCTAACTTTTCAAACACAGTCAGCTCTACTGACAGGCTGTGTTAGGACAGGCTATGTTCTGTTACCTGTTAGATACAGAACTTCTCTTTTAATGTTCATATATAGAAAAAACAAGATTATACTCCACTGCTTTATTCTCCTCTTTATTTGAAGAATTCTGTGACATGGTTGGAAAAATCTGGTCACTTTACACTTAATATAACATTTAATTCTTATCTAAATCGTCATCAGTTTGTTTTCTTTTTGTTTCAGCAGAGATTATTTATTCATCTGCATAGTTCAAACTCCCTTTGCTGAAGGAATATATTTTAGCAGTAAAAAACAAGTAAGGTGTTAGGAAAATAAGAAGAGTTTGCAGCACTGATTCCTCCCAGCAATTGCTTCTTTTTTTCATTAGCACAGAGCTGCTGGAGAACTATTTGGCTTGTGCATGTTTGAGTTTTCTCCCAAGTACAGTTTTCTGTACTTCCCACAGTGAAGGGCACTGAAGCTGTAGTGACGCTGTAGAAAAGGTCACTCTATTCATAACAACAGCTGCTTGCTTTCACTGTTAAAGGAAATAAGAGTCCGCCCTGAGAAGTGACCACAAATAGGTACAGCACTCTCTTTATTCTGGCAAAACGCAGATTTCAGAGGGAATTCTGCCACCGTTACCACATGATCAAGTCTAATACTGTTGTTTCACAGGCCGTAGCAAGGAGGAAATGGGCTTAACAGAGGGAAATCCCACGGGATGTCCATGTGATTGCTCTTTAGCCAAAAAGCTGGAAGGAATCTCACATGAAGCAACTCCAACGATAGCATTGCCGAGTGACTAAGGGGTTGTGGGATGGCTGAGAGGAAGGAAAGCCAAGAAAACACTGCTGCACATCAAGATGAGCGTGAGAACTTTGCTTTGTGGGGTCGGGGGAGGAAGTGCGAGAGAAGACCTGTCAGAACAAAGCAGCAAAAAGCAAGACCAGGACTGTCAGCCCAGGCAAATCTGCTTTTACTCGCTTGCCATTTGAGGCATCTTCTGTAGGAGACTGGACTCTGTCCCTGAGTCTGTCCTCTCTGTACAGACACTGTCTATACATGAAAGGCTGCCTATCCTTCCCTTGGCAATTATTTTTAAAAATAATCCCGATGAAAGAGTTCAGCATGAAATCTCAGGATTATTACTAAATCAACGTTTCTGAAATTTGTTGTCAAATTCAATTGATTTTTAAAAGCTGCATGTGGTTTGCTCATTAGAATAACTTTCTCATTAACCTTCCTGCCAGCGGCATTAGAGAGCATAGAAAGCCTTTAAATCAATTAAGTTCTTCATTTACAGGTTCCACTTCCATCTTGAACACTGTTAGATATTGATTACCTCAATTATTTTGTCAATAACGTGTGCATAATTACATTAGAACTTCCATTAAAAACAATTTTAGAAACGGTGCATGGGAAAGTCATGCAACTGGCCCAAAATCATATTCAGAATCCCAGATTCTAAGAGGAAATAACAAACTCTTTGATCAAAAAACACGCAAAAATTTGAGAAAACACATTATCAGGTGAAATTACCTCATGCCTTGGACAAAAACCTAACTAAGTCAAAATCTGAATGGTCTAACTTAAGATAGGCTACTAGTTAAAAAGGTAGTTATGTCAGACTTCGTATTTGCAAAATTCGTTTTCACAAAACTTTGAGTCCCCTGAGATTTTAGAGATGTAACCATCATTCAGGGAAGTTTAATAGGGCATGAAATCTGCAGAAAAGCAATCTCTTTTTTGAACACCACATTACCTTTTTTATGACCCAAAAAGTGCACTACCAGACAGAAAAAAAAAAAAAAGAAAAAAGTTTTTCAAAATGTCCTCAGAAAACAACCACTATGTTACCATTTGAATAAGAGCAACTCCACAACCCTAGGGCTTTTCATTGCTTTCATTACAAGAGAAAGGAAAATTAGGAGACAGAATTTCAGTGCCATACGCAATTGCTGCATGCTTGCCCTGTTTGTATGTAAAACAGTACATAATTCGGCCACACTTGATCAGAACAGCAGTCTAACAAGACTAATGCCCTGTCTTTAGAAATTGCCTATGCCTTACGCTTTAAAAATGATGAAGGAAAAAACTAATTTGCCTGGACAATTTGGCAGTGTGGAGCAGAGAAAAAGAATAGGGGCAATCCTTTCCATACCTTATGGCCATCAGCCTGCAACTTTCAGCATTAAATCTCTCTATTACTATTTAGCACGTCAGGTTGGAAACATAAACATTAGTTATAAAACCATTTAGCTCACAATAGCTACATTCCCTTATTTTTCATAAAGTTTTGGGTGCATTAAGTCAGAACACTCTGGACACCAATTTAAGCTTTCATCAGCAAGGACAAAGCTTTGCTTTTTTTTTTTTTTTTTTTTTTCCAAATTTACGTTATAATTGTAAGCTTTTCAGGACAGGTATGAGCTCCTTTAGGTAGCTTTTAACCCTACAACATGGATGAATATTTTTTTTCTTTAGGTTACAAAGACTTGTGGTTGCAAAATAATAAGGTACTCAAATTTCAAGTAAGCTTCCCATTTTACCCAGCAAAATGCTATGGACGTGATGAAGTCCTCAAAAGGAAAAGCACATAAGTGATCACATAAGTTGTAATGAGCCTGTTATCTTCACAGTATAAAAATCTCTGTCTTTGAAAACAGCTTAAAGGTCTTATTAAACAGCTTAAACAGCTTATTAAACATAAAATTGCACCTCTTATTCGTCACCATAAGAATATGTTTTCAAGTTCAGGACACTAATTTAGTAGATTCTCCTGGTGTTATGCCTTTGGCATGGTCTAACAAAATCTCAGTGTTTCAGTTATTATGACTTTGGAAGGATTTCAAGACATAAAAAGCAACCGAAGAGCCATACTGACTTTCCTAACTGAGTCTTTTATAGTTGAAGTCTAATTTAAACCAGTTCTAACAGCCTTCATATAAATTACTATTTAATGTAAAACACGCATACTCAAATAAAGATTCAAGCTATATGGCCTTTGAAAATATCAAGACAAAAATAAAGAGGGAAAAAAAAAGTGAATATTTATCCGTATCAAGATTAAAAGGAGCTTGGGGATGTTCCAAGTACAGGACAGTGACTGCAAATACCAGAGTGCTGTATGCGTGCCCTACACTTTTGTATATTTTCATGAAACCCTCCGAGCTCTGTTCAAGGGCAAAGACAGGAAAATTCTAGCAGTGCTGGTATTCCACAAAACAAAGGTTGCACATGCACTACATGTCCAAATAGTTCCTTTCTGCAAAAGAAAACAGGCTACAACCCCCCTTTTTTTCTTTTTTGGTTGCAATACAGCTTTCCTTATCATTCCTTCATCAGTATCTCAGAGCTTATTTCCTCTTTTGGTTTAGGCATATAGAGGTAGCACGAACCCTGCACTCCCACAGCAAAGCAAGTGGGCTCTGCCGCCCTGCCAAGGGCACTAGGTGCTCTGCACAGCTCTCACTGCAGGTTTTAGCTTTGCGGGCATGTTTCCTGTTTTCACTCCTCATCCAGTGATCTTCAGATTTGTTTTATTGTCCCCTTTCTGTTTTGCTGCACCACTGCTCTCTGCTAGGTTAATGTTATACAAAAAAAAGTTCAAATTTATAAAAAAGGAAATTTATAGGAGTTCCTTTTAGAAAATGTCTCATAAATCACCAGTTTACAAGGCATTTAAAAATGCAGAACAGATAAACGCACATATAGTATTATGAAGTTTTCCCTTAAAACTAAGCTATGGGTAGCTAAATGTGCATACACCATTTTAAATGGCAGCAGAACCAACTGTCCATTTGCTTCAAACTAGTACTGAAGTTGGCAGCTTTAACAAACTTATACTTTCACAAGCCTTACTCTGTCAAATGAGCTAATCTGATAATCAGATTAAGTAGCTTTATGTTTTATTTTCAGGTTAGTTTATTTATTTGTAGGGAAATACAAATTTGTATTCATTTTTAGCTCAGGCACATTTTAATTCAAGAGGAGCTTTTGCTTGCCAATTTCTCATACTGCCCTAGCATTCCATTTGAAATATAAACCAAATAAATCTTAGAGATATTCAAATCTCCGAAGAGATTATATTCTTTTCCTAAATTTAATTCTACTTTAACACAAATCTCTTTATGATGTGCTGGCATTTTAAGCCTGCCTTCTAAGACAATTTCTTTCACACATTTTACGTCTATCATTGCTGAATTTGACTCCTGAAGCCATATTCACTTTGTGCATCACTCTTCGTTGCTCAGGAGCTGGACCAAAGACAAACTTGGCTTCTAATTCTGGGCTTCTTGCTGCATTCTTATTCAGGTACAAAACACGCAGTGCTGATCACGTGCTGATGAAGATAAGAAGGCAGATAAGGTTCAATGCTGAAGCCTTAAGATAGCCTCTAGCTTTGAGAGCCTCAAACTTTCAGACATAATTTTCAGATTATCATCATTAATAATGTACAAGTCAATGCCAATACTTGAAAGTATCTCCTACAAACAGAGAGCACAGTCCAGGGAGCACAAGTGGAATGGATTCAAATTGTGCTAATTCATTTAATATATATTGCACTACCACCACCCTCCAAGGGTTTTCTAGACCTATCTGCTCTAGCCTTGGAGCGACAACAGCACGGAAAGTCATCTATCAATCACGTTCGATTATGGAGTTGAGAAAAAGGGCTCCTTGCTAAGCACAGCTGGATATTTTTTAAAAACAGCTGGCTACATGAATGCTTTCAGTGACCTTTTTTATTTTTTGAGCTGTCTAAGCATCAGACCAAATTCAAAAGGAGAAAGAATGCTCTAAAGTCCTGTACATTTTGGGAAGGAGCTCAGTATTTTCAGATCTGCCAGATCTCTTCATTATTTACAAAGTTGTTACATCCCTTTGCTTTCTAAATTTATTTATTTTTATCTCCATAGCCTTGCCCCAAAGAAGTCACGTAGCACTTTTATTGTCCCCTGATGTGCTAAGACTCCCACGTATGCTCTGAATTCAGTCTGTTTTCTCACCAATTTTTCATTATAATAGCAATAAAAACATTTTGTACATAAAAGGGGAAGCGAAAAGTTATAGCGCTAATGCATTCCACTTGTTTGCTTTAGAGCAGGCTAAAAGAGTGAACGACATTTATTACCAAACAAATTTACTTCATCATAAATGCAATCCATTACGACAAGAATGGAAATACTATTACCCCTTTTAACATTATGCTAGGCTTCTTTCTGCCTGCTAGGAAGCCTCGTTATACGAGTCCCATCGTGCCAAGGACAGACCAGTCTTTTCCAGACACTTACCCTCTGACAGCATGAATAAGTCTCAGTGATGGATAGGCGGTTCGCACTTTCAATTTATTCTTAAGGATTAATGCATTAACCCACTCCACATGCTTCTCTCCGCCTTTGACCATGAAAGCAGGAATCCAAAGGACACTGTCATTCAGCATGGATAGTCTATGCACAAATTTTTCTCTGTCACTCTCATTCCGAAAGCCTCCAAACGCTCTTTGTACAACTGATGGGTTCATGGTAATAAAATCAGATTTAGCTCCCACATCTGCAGCAAACTCCACCACAGGAGCTAGATTGCACCTGAAGAGGAAGAAATTAATGGGAAAAAATGAAAATAAATATGAAACATTAACGCAGAAAAATGTATGCATGAAAGAAAAGCTGAAAAATGAACACGCAAGCCCATTTCATACTATGTGAGAAAAAATACCAGTGACAATAGGTGTGGTATCACAGAGCACTTTACCTCGTTCGGACACTCACAGGACAAATTTTTAAAATTATTACATGTAAACAACTCTGTGAGAAAGACACTTTTCTGTACATTTGAAAATGTCATCATGCTTTAACAAATGCAATGCATCAGTAGCTAGATAAGCACTTGTAAGTGAGAGTCTGCCTTCTAACATCTATTATCTTTCATTAGGGCTCATTTGTCATCACCATGTTACCGTTTCTTGGGAACAGCTCACTTTCTTAAAGCCATGCCAGTCAAATAAGGTATAATTTATACAGTGTACTCATTGCATTTTTTAATTAATTTTACGATACAGTATTTAAATTTGATTTACAAACCACCTTAAGCCAATGTTTAATGTAATTTGACATTTTAGATTATCAGTACATCTTGCCAGATGTTTTGATATTTAGTATCTTCATTCCATTTTGAAATTAAACTTCTGAGAAAACTATTCAATTTCCTCTTTTTTTCTCACTTTAAAACCTTGTTTAATTGGCAGAAACATTGTGCTGCTTTTTAAGCTTGAGTAGAAAGCCCTTTCAGGCCCTTTTCACCAAAGATTTTTGCTAAATTATACAAATACATACAATATATATATGAAATCATACATCAAGATAAAAACATATAGATATTTAAAACTCTAGCTTACACTACCTTTTTGCCATTAAGGAAGCCTTTCCTAACACAACCACATATCCTAAAGTTGGTAATACTGAAATTCTGTTCAGGAATATAAATTTTAAAATTTTAAATGTAAGATTTAAAATGTTTATAACAAATTACATTTCCCAAATTCATTGAACACAAACATGCACACACCCTATATTCAAGCTATCACATAATTCAGGAATTTCTTGATAACATAACATTTTAAAAACAGACTTAAAATCAACCAAACTCAGCATGTTACTGTTGCTTTGGAAAATACACCTTTTAAAGACTAGCATCTCAACATAAAGAAGGATTTCTGTCCAGCAGGAATTTTCAGTAGAAACACATGCATATGCAGAATGTGGCATCTATTGCTTATATGCAGGAGACAGGGCTTGGCATGGCAAACCCTACCCTCCCTGTGTGCAACCTGTAGAAGCTCATGCAAATACTCATACAAATTATTGTGTTTAAAGAGCTGTATGCCATATGCAAGTGTGAATATACCATGGACCATACAGTTCTAATATGATTCTATATGTCTTTTGACAGCCCATTCCTGATTTGTATCAAGGTTCAATTTTTCAATACTTTTTCCAGTTTAAAAGTTTATGTAGTTAGAAAGCAGCATCTAAATGTAATTTCCCAATAACATGAAAAAAAATCATCACAGGCAAGCAAAAAACAAACACAGTTTACCTTGCTTATCATTACAGTTTGATCAGTAATATATATGAATATTGAAGGCTGCATTTGTAAAGGTTTTCCACATAAGGTAGTAGATATTTTCAGTGTGTGGCATTTTCAGATTTGTAAAGTATTATTTAAGAGTAATGAGCAATCCAAATGCCCTCAGTGACAATGGAGTTGTGTATGAAGAGTTATTAAAAAACTTCATCATATTTTGCACATTTTAATGCCACAAATTGAACACTAGATTATAATATTATGGATAGGTACGACATTTTCCTTCCCAAATGCCGAGCACCTCTTAGCATTTGTTTCTTTAAAATCCCCAAACATATAAATATGTATTCCTAGCAGTACTCAGGTTTGAAACAACGTGTTAATAAAGCACATTTTCAAGACGAAAGGCTCTGTTTCCAAAGAAACTACACGCTACCAATAGTTCAATGTAGTGGAGCGCTGCCGAACAACACATTGCTACAGTAATACTCAGCTTTGTTACAGACACAAACAATACTGTTTTAGTTGCAGTTAGCCAAATTATAACTACCCTGGTTACAGTCACTTCTCGCTTCCCTAGAGGTTCCTTCCTTCAAGGGTTGGCTCCAATGCTCACTAAACCAACAATGTCCAAAGTCACCTATTTACTTTATACTTATCCCTAAAAAGTTGGCAAAAGCATCTGCTAAAATCTGCCAATTAAACTAGCACATTCTCCAGCAAGGAATAAACCGGACAGTTATTTCTGAAGCACCTGCCTATCCATTGAAGAGTTACCCACCCTAACACTTACCCTGCACTGCTCGTAATGGATTATGCTTTATTTCCAGAGGAGGTTCTACAGAAGTTATATAGAACTATAGAAGTTCTATAGAAAAATGTGTTTCAGGGCATCTTCTCTTTTATTTTTGGAAGACATACAGATAATACAATGGCAAACAGAATAAGGGATCACTCAGTTATCCATACTGTCCAAAGCTTTCAGGAAAATAATAATAATGAGCACCTTGAATAAATTACACATATGCAATTGCACTGAACATCTCCATGTATTTGTATAAGCTTGAATATCTTTGTTGAAACAGAGCCGCTCTGGATCCTCAGCTCCACGGAAGAAGGTTTCTTCCCAGAATTGAGCACTGAGCTTATTAGCAAACACATGGTAGAACTGAATGCATTCTTGTTATTATTTAATTTGTCTGTATATAACACGCACCTCCTGACGTTCTCCTCTAATCATATACCATCTCAGGGATTCATAGTTCCATAATTTCTCAGAAAAATCCAGATTCTAAACCTCGTAGTGGTCATTTTGATGGAGATGTTACTTTTGTTTCCAGCTACACACATCTGAAACAGAAAACTAGCTATTGTATTTTTTGCATTTAACCTGAGTATGTGTAAATAGCTTTCAGTACCATGCTAAAAGCTTCGTCATAATCTCTAATGTTTCTTCATGCTGTGCCATTGCTTCATAAAATCACAGAATCATAGAACCACTGTGGTTGGAAAAGACCCTCAAGATCATCTGCTGCTGCAGCTACAGGTCCAATTTGAGCAGGGCAGACTTGAACGCGCAACAGGTTACTGGGAGTAACAGTTGCATATAGCAGTGAAGATTGACTTGGGTATGTTAGTAAATAGCCGTAAATATGAGCACTGAGAATGAACCATCAAGTTATATGAAGGTTGTAAAACACTCTCTACTGAGCCCATGCTATAGACTGTTTACGGAGGAACTAATGAAATATGGATTTCCCCAGCAAGATAAATTTTGCAAAGATTAATGGTTTTTGTTTGTTCCTTTTTTTCTTTCCTCAAGAAACTCCATAAGTATATTCTTTAAAACTAAAGGGTTTATTTATTTTTTTTAATCAGAGGCTAAGCTCCTCTTTTTCCCCTCCTCATTACAAGAGCTAACCCACAGAATCAGTACTTACCCCCTTGCTCCTCCCAAACTCTCTGTCTACAGCAGAAGTGCTCAGAAACTGCTTTCATGGTACAAAACATTTAATGAAGCTGGAGGAGACTGTTAGGACAAAATCTAAATAAGTGAGTAGGTCATAATCTGTGTGACTGGGAGTTACCATGGTCAAGACTACGCTAATGACCTTAAGTGCGGAGAATAGGCTGGTCACCTTATCCAGCTCGAGGAGAAGTGCTGGCTCCACAGGCAGTGAGACAAAGGCACTGCAAGGAGGACATACACCCCTGTGCTATCATCAAAATGAGCACCAAAACTAAGCAACTACTACATATACAGCAAGCAACTACTGCATATGCAGTCAAAGCATAACCTGAGCTTGCATTTGAAATATTGCCTGGCATCTGGATGTTTGCAGAGCACCTGAGATACACAGACCAAAATATCGGAGTGGCTAAAGAGCCATCAGCTCCTCCCAAAACTGTCCATGGTGTCTACTGACTGTGATGGGATAAAAAGTCTGGAAGTCTAAACAAGGTTAATCAGGCCAGGGCTGGAGTTGCATGCCAGGAGAAAAGACCAAAGTCAACAACCTGGCTTGAATATACATACTCCCACATCCACACTCCATTTTTTATAGAGCAGAGCTGTCTAAAAACTCAAGAAATCCCGTTCTCCAAAGTACACTCAAATGGGAATTCACATACCCCACAGAGAGGCAGCTACACTTGCCAGGTCACATATAAATATACAGCTCATGTATATGCACACACATGTCTAAGGGGCAAGCCATACTTGGTCGTCAACTTCAAGTTAACTTTAAATAAAGCAATAGAAACTCACCTGAGTAAAAGTGATTACTCTGTTCCATTGTATTTAATATTGGGAACTAAAACAATATTCTTCATGCAGTAACAATAGAGGAATTGCCCTACATCTGTACACTTGTTAACCCTTTAGCAATCTGTGTACTTGAGGGTTACCAGTTGAAATAAATGCTTGGAAACTAAGACAAAGCCCAGGCCACATAAAAATGCCATAAAAGTGTGTTCCTTTCCATTAATGTCTGCTTGTAGAGCAAAGCCAAAAACTTCCATCACACAATATTAAACAAATATGCTCTGAGAAACGAATAAATCAGGATTAGTTTGTTGCTGGAAGACTTATGCTACTAGACAAATCTGAAAGTGAGCAACAAACACAACTAGTATCAGGTACATAAACTCTTGTCCTGAATAGCCTGCAAACTTAAGTTTAGATTTACATCCAGACTCCTGCAGAAATCAAAATTTGAAACGTGAATTCCAAATTCCAAAAGATTTTTTTTTCCAAAGCATCCGGGTGGGGACCTCAAATTTCAGGCTTAAGCACAGAGGATATCTCTAGCTGGAGCAACCTCCACACCCAGACTACAGACACCCTGTCCTTCAAACCAAGGTGTGCAACAGCAGCAAAACTATTTCACACGCATGTACCTCCACCCAAAATGGAGACCTGCTATGGGAAACAAACAAGTGCCAGGAGGGATGAGAAAAACAACTATGTATTCTAGGATGCTCTGTGAACTCCTTTGGTTCTGGGTAAAACAAGAATTGCTTCAGTTTAACTACATGAGCGGGGATTAGTTGGGAGTCCCCTGACATACTCTGCTGTTAATAGCTCAGGAGAAAGCTTCTCATGAGAGCCATAGGCAGCATCCACACTACAAGCTGGGAGGACCATACAGGAACCACACTCATGCTCCCAGGTGTGCCACTTCACACACCCCACCGTGACTGCGGGCTCATTTTTCTGACACCTGCTGACAAGAATCCTCAACTGGCGACCAACTTCGCTTCAATAAGATGACACATTTTTGTGACCTTACCTGCTCACAAGCTTTCTTATTTGTTATTCCCCAAACTAGAACTTCTTCCCATAACCATCAAATTCCTTCTTGTCCTCTTAACACCACTGAATGACACGCCAGGTCTCCTCCATCAAGGCAGCACAGCGAAGTGACAGAGAGGTCTAAGTGATGTTAAATACTTGAAGACAGTAGCACCAAACATGATTTACCTCCTTATTGGGAGTTCTTGCTGCACCATTACCCATGAATCACTGAGTTGTTACTCTTATTTCCAGTGCTGTTACTTTGACACCCTAATAAAGGAGGGAATTTATGTCTCTGAAAGTTTGCCACATAGTAGATGGAAAAAACCTACAGATATGAAATATCAAAATTGAGATTTTAATCATAGAAAAACAGAAAAATGGAAAGAAGCCATCTCTGGAATACCACTATCTTTGCCTTTTCATGCTCATGTATTCTTACACGTTATTCCATATAAAGGGCTTATTATACATGGCAATTCTTATAGCACTGTTAAAAGTGGAGAACAGTTCTGCAACTCCCTGATGGCAGAAGAAACTATATATTTCAATTACACTTTCATTAAATTCAGGACATTTTTGTTGCTCTGGATAAGCACTTTGGGGCTGTGAGTCTGGAACGTGGAAAAAATAAAAGGAACATGCAAAAAAGAAGTGCAAAAAGGGCAACCTTTTGACTGAAACTGTCCAAAATAGTAAGTCGTACTTCCTACCACACAGTGCAGTTAATGAAGAAGTAGATTAGTGAAGCCAATTTGCTACAGAAGCAGTAACTTCTGGGAGAAGAGGTTGCAATTTATGGTCCCTTACATCTGCGAGAGCTTTGCCCCAATTCGGCAATCATGCCTGCCCTGTAATGCAGAGTCCTGGCAGGTTAACTCTTTCCCATATTAGAAACTGTTTTGAGAAATTACTAGATTGAAATATCTGTACTGTGAGAAATAATAAATTATGCACTTAAAAATGATTCTCCTACACCTCTTTTTTTTCCCTGCAGGATAATTTCAAAACGAGTCAGGCTAATTTTCGTGCTCTAGAGTTCCTTAGTCTTGTGAACTTAGCTTGGGTCAGTTCTGAGAGGGACACTGTCCAACCTCATTGACAACACCCAACAGTCACCCTGAGCCCCAGCTTTCTCAAGTACAACCAATTAGATATCAAGACTGACTGGAGAAAGGAGCCTTGGGGTTATGCTTTTTATTCTCATATAGTGTAACATTTTGTTGCAAGAAAAGGAGAGGACAAAAAAAAAAAAAAAGCGTGCTACCAATTTGTGACCAAGTCAAAAACTAAAGTCAAAGGACCCCAGAAAAATAAAGGGCTGCATCTGACCAGTAATTTTTTTTTCTTTGATTAGTGATGACTTACAAGGCTGTTCAGCTCATTTCCCAGCTGCTGGCTGAGCTAGCAGGAAAACAGGCTGCAGGGAGAAAGAAGCAATTAAACAACAACCTCTCATGGCTGTTTTTTGTCAGAGCAGGTCTCTGCTATACAGAGCTTCACTTAACACACATCAGCTACTTCAGGTCTGTTCTCCATATAGGTCAACTGAAATGAATGGGATTTTTGCGGAAGTAACACTACTGTGAGCAAATGTAAAAGAATTCACTATGTGTTTATTTATTTTTACTACCAAAAATCCCCAAATCTCTATTTGATGACCTGGTTTTGAAGAATTCCCCACACACAGACTAAATTATATTAAAATTAGTCAAGATGATTTCCATGTTTTTTCAGCACCTTTCAAATCCTGAACCCAAAACTGAACTGAATTCTCTCTGGCAAATAATGGCAACCCAAGAATCCTAAACTAATTACTTAGCAATTTTTACTTTTACTATTTTATAGTGCGTCTCACATACATCTTACAGATTTCTCAGGAAGTCCTATCTGATTAGTGCAATCCTATGTGATTAGTGCAATGCAAAAATTACAACTACCTCTAACTTGTACATCTGTTCTCTGATATATGCAAAACTGCTAACACAGCCCTGGCATAACAAAGTGTAGGCAACAGGAGAATAAGACCTATTGCTGCTAAATCTTGGCTGGAAAGAGCACAGAGGAGAAGCACCACGTAGAAACAGCCCCTGTGCTAAAGCTCGGTGATTTACAGGTCTTGTGTGCAATCAACTTACTTATAGCTTACTCTTCTCATTTACGTTATAGAAGGGCAGATTTTGGAATGCTACAGGATATCTTTTCTGGGTATAGCGTTAGAGTGTTGCTCCCTGCCACAGAAGTAATCAAGAGGCCAGGATCACTTAAAAGGGTGTAAAACTTTCAAAGGTAAAGAAGAAAGTAACAGGAGAAGAAGAAAGTTTACAGCCAGCATGTTTTTTTTCTTCTTTTCATAATAAGAAAGAGATTCTCTTTGTTTCCCAGTTTAACTAGACTGGGACAGACTTTCCACAGGAAGAAAGAGAGGCATGATTTCACTAAATTCGTGGAACTAATCCATTTTACCCTAGCAAAGGATATGTCCCTAGACTCTTGATTTCTGATCCACGAGAACAAAATAAGGTCCTGTGTGATTAAGTAATTAAAAAAAAAACTACTTTAATGTTCAGTAAATACTGTAAATCTGGTTAAGCTGACAAAACATTACCTCGTTTGCAAAAAATGACTTATATAAGCACTTTCGGTGTTGTCTAAAAGAGAGAAATTGCTTTCTTTTCCCCGTTTAAATTTGCTGACACAGTTATACATTGACTTGTTTATTATGCATGTCTATTTTGGGTGCCTATTTTAAAATATTATTCTTAATAGAAGTATTCTAATTATTTTCTGTTCTCGGTAGATCAGTGGTCCAGGAGAGGCACTGAATATGCTGAAAGGCCAGTTATTAGCAACTTTGGATGACTTTCAAAGAGACTGCCAGAAATTGCCAGGTTTAAATCAATTAAAGTGCCAGGTGCTGACCATCTCCCTGTATCCTTAGCAAAGGATATATTTTGAGGCTTTAACAGTTACTGCTAACATGCTCAGACCACCTTTATAAGAGCTTCATAATACAGGATATTTGATTTATTGTAGTATAATGCAAATAGTGGTGGTTGTCTATCATATCCTCTTCACTGTAACAGATCTTCACTATCAGCTTTATTATGAAACTAATGATATGTTTGGTGTTATATCTAGTATGCACAGGATGCTCCTGTTCCAAGAAATCTCTCTCAAACGTGCATGCTTTTGTTTCAGTTTTCATAAGAGAAAGAGAACATACAGTACTATCAAAATCAACAAAATTATATATCTAACCAAAATAGTACAACAAATGTGTCACAGCACTTAGGAATAATGCATGCATTCAGAATCACGAAAGTTTAGGGCATCAGTGGCACTTGAGATTTAATTTATTTCCAGAAACATGTTAGGTATTAAGTAGAATAAGCACATTTTACTCACCCGGATATCAGGGGGTTTGCCAAGTGCGCCAATACAACTAGATTGGGCAATTGCCTACTATGTTGCATGTTTTTTGTTTTGTTTTAATAAACATGAGAGATGGGAAGATAGGTGGGAACATATCTCTCAAGAATGCCTGGTCTTCTCATTCAACTTGAAAGAGTTCCTAGCTATTTACCAGAAGTGTTATATCCACATGCATGCCCCCACCCGCCCAAAATATAAGTACCACATTGTCTAGCCATGCAGAATCTGTGAACTTTTAAGATGTATAAAATTTGATTTGTAAATTCAAAAATTTCACTCTAAACTGTTCATATACACTGTAGGGTCCTGTACTCTATTTCTTGAACCTCACTAAAAAAGGTGCTGTTATGCAGACAATAACTAACTGCTATACTGATTTTTATAGGCATCTCTGCCTATAACCTATAAGAGAGGTTTATGCAGTCTAAACAGATGATAAGCAAGTTATACTTCCTGATTCTCCCATTACATCACTTACCTCTTATTTTTACAAAAGTCTTTAAGAAACCTATCATGGCTCTGCACATATGGCTTGAGGGAAAATGCCATTGTTGCTGCACTGGGTTTTTCTGAATGGCAGTTGTAACTACCCTCTCAAAAAAAAAATTTCATCTATAAAATCTACTGTCTAGATTTTTCTATGCCCTGTTAAGTGGAATATATTTAATCTTTGAGAAAGTAAGAAAGCATGCCAATAGACTAAATGTGGTTGAAACATGCAGTATTTATTTTGGACTCCTTCTGCAATAAGGATGCTAATTTGAGAGACTGACCATGGCACAAGCAGCAAAAGAGAAGGAAAAAGTGGTGTGTTACTGACACGGAGGCCAATTTCTGGTATGCTTTTCAAATAACATACAGCTGGCACACATACATCCTCTTTTGATTTATGAACTGAAGGGCTATAATTTTCCTTTTACATATCCTTTTGACTTTTTTTCCCCCACCACCATCACACCCCTCCAAGCAAAAGAAGAAACTGCAACGATGCCTAATTCTATACTGTTTCCTACCACCGCCGCTTCACCCTTCTCAAACCAAACCAATTGCAACTTCTGCTTCAAAAGAATCTTCGTCTAACGTTGGCTCTCTCTACATAATGCCAGCCTGTCAAATGAGCCAACTACTTCTCTTTATTTCCTATTGATCTGTGAAGCCCAAACATATTACACTGTGCACGTTTGAGTGAAGAATGAATAAAAGGTGAAGCATATGAACGCTCTGCCCAAACTGCAGGGATACACTTTTAGAGCAGTGTGAAAGGATTTAGATGTGTGACTTCCAATTACCTTAATGGCAGCCATCTGGTTCAATCCCAATGCATCACTCTGAAATCCTACCCCATACTGCATGTAAGTAATGTAGTAATTTGCAACAGGCCATCTCTATTGGCCAAGAGCTAAGAAGGGATATTTTGGAAAAAGACTTTGCATTTATCCTACCACCAGGATAATGATTGTGCCTGGAACAAAAACAAACAGAAAAAGAAAGTAGCACTGATCTCTCTGCTCTCTCCCCTTATTTTACTTTCACTGCAAAAAGACTCTTCTTGTCAGCCACCTGGGTACATATTTAATTTGGCCAATTCCCCAGGGAAAGGTACTATTTCAGATAAGTTACTCAGTAATTTCAAATAATCCCTGAAATTGGTGTCTCTAAGTTTTTCTCACAGCGTTTGTCCAGGAAACACAGAGCAAACTACACTTGTCAACAGCACATGTGATCTCACCTTATTACAAAGTCATGGCTATCAATCTCCTTTCCACATCCGCTGTCCAGAAGGATGCCAGAATTCCCAACAACTGCACAGGTTTTAAATCGCCGATTCTTCATGGGGGAAACCTCAGGGAGGAGGCTGTGCAAGTCCTGCGAGATGTTCAGTGTGCGACGCCTGTCCAGTACGTAATGGATTACATCTCCCGGCTTGAAGCTGCTTTTGACCACTGAGACATCTCTTTCAGCATCCAAGAACCGAAGGATGTTCTTCCTGTTCGTAAACAGAAAGGCAGAGATAAGACTCAGCACTCAGCCCTCACATGGAGCTTACATGGCAGTAGCAGCAGCACCAAGTTGAGGGCAGACAGCTTCAGTTGGAACAAGGTCATCTTCCACGCTCTGCAAAAGCTAAAGCAAAGCTGTCAGCACAGAAATCAAAGGCTCAAATACAGTATTACCTGTGAAAGTGACAATGCATAGAGCTTATCCACGTCATACACATAAACGCACTGACAGACCAACGGACGATGACTCTAAAACTTGGAGCACTGTTTTTGATTAATATTTTACAAAGCTTTGCACAGAGCCAAATATATATGCATATATTTAAAAATAAAGACAAAATCAGAGCAATTGGTTTTCCTAAAAAATACTTTAGTTAAAAGATGGAGTTTTATGAGCTAAAGAATATATGCTTCACCATACTCTTTCTCAAAAGCCATTTTGGTTCAGCAATGACCATGTTTTCCTTTAGATTGCTATTTCACTACAAGAATAATGTATTTAGCTCAGCTTAAACTTGCTTCTAATTAACTGAAGGCTCAGCCAAAGTTATCCCAATTAACTTGAAATAAGAACACCCTCAGTCTTTTGCACCCATTTAACAAAATCAGCTTAAAACTGCGCTGCAAATTGAAGGACTGCAGCTTAGCATGCGACTTGGCTGTTAGCTGAGTGCAGAGCAGCACTTCTTGGGAACTCTTTTCATCACTCTAAATCAGTTTATTCCAATCCCTTAGCTTGAGTCTCTGCAATTAAGCATTTAAACAGCTAACCAGGGTTTAGCTGCTCATGATCAAGCTACCAGATAGCACGGATCCAGGGGATGGGGTAATTAAGCACTTGTACTCTCCCAGTTCACAGTAAACAGCAGGTGAAGTATGTTGCTTAAATGTCAACTGAGGATGCTAAGTCACAGCAATTTGTACCTGCTTGTGAGGTCTAGTAGGAAGGATTAAAAAAAAAAAAACAGAAAAAAAACCAAGGTTCTTTAAATTCACCAGCTCACAATAGACATCCTTAAGACAGTTGTTCAGCATGAACTGGTGCCGACACCAGCTGCATCGTGCATTTAGTCCTTGCTGTTATAAGCTGGAAGGGACCTCGGCTGCCACCACAGACATCGTCGGTTGGAGACTGTGAGTGACCCAGACTCGTACAGCACATTGATATTTTCCACTGGTGTCAGCAGGTGGGAGATCGTTCAAAAACACGGTATTTTGTTGAGTAAGAGGATGCTATTTTTATGCAATCATTTTTTTGAGCAGAACTTCCTTAGATGGGACCAAAACAGGAAGAACTGGTGACTAGACACAGTGCTGTGGCAGGGAACCACCCTGGCTAGCAGCCGAGAGGGACAAGCGGTGGGGAACCATCCTGGCTGGCATCACACTAAGAGGAGCAGCAGACATCCTCGGAGCCCAGCCAGCCGCCAGGGCTACATGCCGGACCAGCCGCTTGCATCTCCTCACGTAAACACTTGCCCTGAGACCAACCTTGCCTGCTGTAGCGGAAGTGAAACACGATAAAAACTTTGTTTTCAAGTATTTCCTCTCTCTTCTCAAACCATGAAGGGGGAAAAAATAAGAGAAGAGCTCCTTTCTGCAGCTACTGCATGGGTAAAGTGGCACCAGGGCAAGGGCGCTCGTGCCAAGGCTGGCGAGGGTCTTCCAGAAGCAAAGTAACGGGGAGGATATTCAAGCCTCAAGTGCTTAAAGCTTTTGGCAAGTGGCATACAAGACCAGGAAAGACATTTCCGTAAAGCACAATAAACCTTCTTCCTCAGCCGGCAAGTTCAAGTGGACTTAAAAGCCCCATGGGCTTGATAAGCCTCATTTTGTGGGCACCCTGTAACAGATGAATACGTAAACAGCTGTAGAATGAAAAAGAGACGGAAAGAAGAAATCGACTGATCCTGCAGTATTGAAAACAAGTGAAAATATTAAATAACCAAGACCAGAGCCATTGTGTGCGGAGCCGGGCAGATGCACCAGACCCCAATGGCAGCAGGGAGTTCTTTGGGGCTCCCCCTCACAGCTGCCCTTTGCCGAGATGCAAAAAGACAGAAAAGTTACCTGCAATGTGGACAGACCTGTTATTTTTACTTGTTATTATGTGTGGTAGCAAAGGGGAAATGCTGGTGTACACACAGAGCAGCTACCATGTTATTTTAAAACACAAGAAACTGCAGTGCATTAGGGAAACAGTGATGAAAAATAAAAACCTTGGCTTCCTGTATTAACCTGAGGAGAGCAAATGCTGCCTGCACATTACTACACAGCTGCTTAGGCTCAGAAAAAGTCTTCCACTGAGTTTCAAATGGAGATGGACTAAATTCAGGTAACTGAGCAATCATTAAGAGAGCTGAAATTTCAAAAATGCCTAAGGGATTTATTTTTCCTTAAAACCTTGAGATGGACAGAAGTCACTGAATCTTAGTATGGTCCCACACATCCAAGAGCATGTTTTTAGCTGAAGCTGTGAGGTTTACCATCCAATGGTAAATGTAGGACCAGGTGTTGGAGGATGTGTGAGAATCCCTGTGTCCATGTAAGATGTGCAATAACCGTTGCACTATAATATTCTTAATTGATCCACTTGACTGTGTCCAAATATTTTTAATCCTGGAAGAACCATGATTCAGTGTGCAAATGTTTGTGCCATTGTTTTAAGTTCTTCTCTTCCCTTGACTCACGCGTAGTGCAGGGATGGTGGCACTTGCCCTTACCACCTGGTGCTAAGGGGAAAATTACACTAAAAATATGACAACAAAATAAGGGTAGACCATACCTGTGTTTCTTGGTCAATCTTGATGTTGTTTAGGAATAAAAGAAGTGCTAATTCACACTCAAAAACTCCATGGCTCAGTTAGAGAAGGGAGAGGACAACATGATTTTCAGTGAAACTTGAAGCAAAGATGCTGTATGGAAATAACCTCTGCAAGCACAAGCCACACTATAAAATAAACTGTTTTTCTGAGGCAGGATTAAAGCTTTCTTTTGATGAACAAAACTGCCCAGGGTGCGGCTGGAGCCAGATGTGGGCAGGTGGCCACAGGGGTAGTGGGGCTGACTGGAGCCCAGCAGCTGTTTGCAACCTGCTTTGCGGCTCTCAGAAACACAGTGCCACAAGCTGCGGTTGACCTGGGCTTGTTTTGATAAATAGAAACAGATGTTCGAACTGCTCAAGTGCCGAGTGCAACGCCTGGTTATCTGATGAAGCGTATTTAAGTGATACCACCACCTTTGCATAGCTCTCCAAAAGATATAAAGATGTCACCACATAGCCCCAGAATAATACATGTTTTCTATTTATGCGCACAACAGTCTTTGCACTACACAACAGCATCGTCCTGCAGCAACCTCTCCCATAACCGCCACAGAATCGCTTGCATTAAGGAGAAAAAACAAACAAACAAACAAAATCACTTAAGTATTTAACTTCTAGGAACAAACATTTTTGTGCAAATGTCCAAGCAAGGCAGTTCTGGAAAGTCTCCTCTCACTGCTCTGCAATCCATTTTCCTGCCTCCCTGCCCTCCCCAGTGCAAACTGGGGTCGATCCTGCAGTACCAAAAGCCCTTCCCACTCCATGCACCATGCACGTGGAGAACTGACAATCATGAGGTAATAAAGCCTTGCTCTGCAGAAAGAGCCTTCACACACTTGAGACTAACAAACCCTCTTTTTTTAAAACATAATGTGTGTTTTTTAAGACCTCTGACCCTTTCTGCTGCTGTCTTGCGGACTGTCCCCGAGGGGGTCACACAGGCCCTTCCACACTCCGATTTGACGGGGATTCACCACGCGCTCCACAGAGCCCGGCTGCTGCCCTGCGCCCTCCATCCGGGCTGCAGGAGGCGCCTCAGCTCAGAGTCATCGAGGGAGACCACTCGGGTGAACACCCCGCCGATTAGAAGCCGCTTGCCCTGAAGAGGCGCACCAGAAACTACCTTTGGGCCAGGGAAAGGGAGCGCAGGTCGAGGCTGGCTCCGCGTACAGCCCTCGCCCGCGGCTCTGAGACAGCTCCGAGGGAGGAGTGTAGCTCTGTGCTCCCACATGCTCCAGGCTCACCTCGTCAGTTCTACACTGACACCCAAGACATACCCCGCCTCAAAGCCGCCGTGCTCTGCAACTCTGCTTGCCCTCAGCACCTGAGGAGAAACACGTATGAAAAGTCAAGCCGTGTTCGCAGGCTTGAGCAAGACAGAGGCGCGCAGCTTGGTGTGATTAACCATCCTTCCTTCACAGTATTTCCTTCCTATGTGCTGTCTATACGTACTGACCGCAAGAAGGCTTTTAATAAATTGACACCAGTTAGGACTTTTAAGCACAGTTTTAGCTCTTTCAGCTCAGTTCTCCTGAACATGCTCTTTATGTGACAACAGGGAGGACTTTTCATGTGCTATCAAAACAGGAGATCAATGACTTCTTGTTTTTGTAAAGAACCGCTGAATACTGGAAGGCCAAAAGTTACTCGCATCTCAATATTTTTATTTGCTCTGTAATATACATAACCAGCCCAATATATAACCAGCCAGTGTTCTTACTGAGCACTCCTCCAGATCAACCTGAAGGAGATACTTTCCAACTTTGGTGAGCACTGCATACAGGTTTCCACTTGCCACTCTAGCAAGATCACCAAACTTATATTTTTCCTCACTCTGGCCATGCCACTGACCTCAAGCCATATCACAACAGGGAAAGGAGGGCTTGGAAAACCAGCGTTCTTGGCCACTGCTTAGCTTGAGGACATATCGTAGATGATTCATACCATCTTGCAGGACAAACAACGACAACAATCTGAGCCCTTCCGTGAGGGAAGTCTCTTTTTTTCCTCCTTTAAACGAAGCTGTTAACATATTACAAGTTCTCATACTTCTCTGTCAGGAAATCTCCACTCAGCAAGTTCTCAGCCACATCACAAACATATAAGGACATCCCAGACACGCACAGAGATTTTTTTTTCGGTTCATTTTGCCTTCCTGCGATTCAAAACCTTTATCCGTTCCCTCCAATGCAAATACGTTCACCAAAAGAAAAGGAAAAAGAAAATCATATGCTAAGCTTTGATGGCTGCATTTTACAGAGACCACAGAGGTGCTTGCATGGCACTAGCCCTGCCCTCAGCCACATCTCTGTTCTGAAAGCTGCCATTTTAGGATGATTATAAGTTTTATGAAATGCCTGTGTGCTGTACATTAATGTGTTCACAAATTGTTTCTCCACTGCTAAGTAGTGACAAGCTTTTATACAGTCTTCAAAGGTGCTATTTTGTTGTTTTATTATTATGTTTCTCTCTTGCCAGTATTTGCTATGGCAAACCTCACACCACAATTCAAACTATTCATATTAACAGTTGCAATCATAGAGCATGAATCATCTTCATGGTCTACACAGCGCAGGCAATGTACTCTGGAGGACCCAACCATTAGTCTCAACATAAGAACACCGCAGGAGGTTGCTGTGTACATTTAAAGTTAGTCTTGATAGCTCTACAGGTGTAAAAATATTTACAGCTAAGATGTATTTCACTGCTGTGACAGGGAAGAAAGTTGTACAGCAAACCTCCTGCAAAACCGAAAGAAGGGTGCATGTTGTTTAGTCAGCACAGGAGCGGGACACACAGTACGGAGGGGTGTTTGTGGTTTCTGCAAGGAAAAAAAATGTGCCCAACTCCCCACTCTCACGGCTGAGGAGAATACCCGCGTGTGCCATGCGTGGAGAGGACCTGCACCAGCTGCTAGAGCTGGTTCCCTGCTCAAATTGTGCCCCTATGTTATTAATCTAAAGTCTTGTATTGGATCAGTGAAAACACCTCCTCCTCTGACGTGCTGTCCATATGGATAGTTATTTCATCCCAAAAAGAGATCAAGGCAGGCACTTAAGTAACCTCAACTTTACACACTCTATTATCCAGAAAAATGCCTGTGCTGACCAATTGGAATTGAAGTTTTTAAAAATGATCAAGTAATTACATCTCTGTGTTTCTTACGAGCACATTTATAGAGTGAGAGAACTTTCTGATCCCCCAACAGTAAGAAGAAAAATGGTTTGTTTCTGAAATTCATTTTTTGGTAGAGCTAGGCAATATGAATGTAGCAAAAAGCTTTAAAAAAAAAAAGTACCCTGTGTTTGACTTGAGATGATACTGTTTGCTTTTGAAACAGGCAAAAATGAGCATCTCAGAAGTATTCCAGACACCCATTTCTCTCTTAACTTTACCTAAAGAGTCTCTGCAATATTAGCATTTGTTTATTGTTTGGCTTGAGTAGCAAAATATATTGTCTTTAAATGGTTCTGAAATATACGATACTTAATTCTTCACCAAAATGGGATGACTGAGAAGTGTTATTATAGGTTTCCGCTTCTCTGAACAACTTCCAAAACAAATCAATTTACATCAAAAGCAAAGTGGTGCACTGCTTTATTCTCCTGTCAGAACTATACTTTACGATTTGAATTTCTGACACTTCTCAAGTTACTACATGTCCACCTTAAACTGTCAGTTATAGCCACCTAAATCTTAAATATTGTTATTGATGTCATAATTCTGCTTCTTTTCCCTAAATTATCCTGGGGAGGAAATTAGCTTTTATGCAACAACCACATGCCGGTGAGACGGGGCACATCTGCGCCAGAGCCTTGGCAGCAACAGCAGCCCGGGCATGCTCCTCAGCTGCACTTCAGTGAGTGGGCCAGGGGTGCCCTGACACAAGCCCAGGTGCTGGGGGCACTGCTGAACCCCTGGCTCCCTCATTCCAGGGCACACAGGTGTTTGGAACCCCACAGAACACCTTGAGCTTGCCTGGCTTCCCAGACAGAGCTGCTGTCTCCAGAGCATCAGTGGTAGAAATTATTGCTGCTACCCAAAACCTGCTGCTCTTTTCCTTCCCATGGCAGGTGGTCTGTGCTGCCTCTGCCCTTGCTCAAGAAATCCAAGAATTTCAAGAATTGCCACTGCTCCACAGATTACTTTCACTACAGTTTTGTAACACACAAGTCGTTCCCCAGCTACCAATATCTTCGGCTTGCTTTGGAAGGAAGAACATAAAAGAGGAGGCGTAAACCCAGAAGCCCCTTTTTCAGAGAGGTCATGCTTATCACACACAGAAGCATCACCTTTTTAAGGATTTCATAAAGTGCCCTCTAATGGATACAATATCAAAGAAAATCAAAATCAGAGTAACATAAAAACACATTTTAATTAGATCAAATTCCTACCCAGCTGTAAAGCAGTGCTAAGATTCAGAAGATCAAAAATTCACCCTGCTATGCCTTTGCTGCTGGAAAATAACCACTTTTCTATCACCTTGCACGGGGCACAATGGGCTAAGCCCTCCATCCCACTAATCTGAGCTCCACAGCCTACACACCCTGGATGTCCTCTGATGGGGGTGACAAGCGCCCAGTAGTGGTTGTCCCGATGCAATGGTTAGGAAACACCAAAACAAAATTTTGATCTCAGTCCCCTGAACTCTGCTCTTGTGTCTGCCACCACAAGGACCTGAGACTCCTCCTGGCCTCCACAGTCAAGAGATGGAGAAATGCACCTGGTGGAAGTGGCACCAACATCACGTAGAATAGCCATGGATGTCCAGGGTAGGCGCCATGCACCAAACAGCTCCTCTCCTGGCCTTTGGATATAGGTCATCTCCCTCAGCTCTCTTTTCAAAGAACAGAGTAATACAGGTACTTTCAAGATATTTACATCTGTCCTACTTTAAGCAGCTAGACCAGGAGGGGATGAGATCATCTCCTAAAAGCACGAATTCCTCATCATCAGCTGGAAAAAACATGAGACAACCAGCTCAAGACAGACACACATAATATAGACATTGTCCTGAAGAGACAGACTGACATAACATGATGAAAAGTTGTTATTTATTCTTGGGAAGGACAACCTTACTTCACAGCTTGATATCATTGAGTATTCAGCATTTAACACAGCACCTAGACCAGTGCAAAATTATAAAACATTCAACCTCCAAGAGAGAATCAAATGACAGTTTTATAGACCAGAAGATCTTTAGCAATAGTAGCATGGAAGGAACTTTGAGCCACTCACCTTATCTCCAGTACCAATGAGGAATTGATTTTCCAACCTTCTACGGAGTGCTGGAAGATTGAGGAGCCACCCTTTCGAGTTATTTTATCAGAGTTATTGATCATTGATCTACTCAAACTCAGCTCACCATCTCTGCAATGCAACACAGAAAAGACATAGTTATGTTAAGGCTGGTTCTAGTACGAAGTAATTCAGATCACAAGCACCAGGGATACCATCTTTTCATCCACAACAAAATGTAGCAATTCCCTTCTCACCCACTCCATTCACTAAATGAAATAAACTGTACCCATGAGAAATTTATGGGACATCTGTATCTAATACTTTAATATTTTATCTATTTCCTTTTTATAGTTTTATTACAATAAACAAAAATTACAATAAACTCTAAACTGTAGCAAGCTGTAAGAAAGTAAATCAGATCAGGTCTGCCTCAGTATATGTGTGATTGTGCACAGACTGTGCACTCCTATGTCCCAAACTTTCAGTATTAGAGCTAAGAATTAAGACTTAACTCTCACTCCTTCCTCTAGCAGTTTCTCGTGTTACATAGAAATGCTCTTATTAACTTTCGTTGCTTCCTACCTGTATTAGTAGGCTTCCACTCCAGGAATTTTGGAATTTCAGGGTACACAAAACACAGAATTTCCCTAGGCTTTCCTGAAACACAAGGCCAGATAGCCTCAGCTGTCTACTATTCACCATACATTTTGGTAGGGTGACCTTAGAATATGAAAATCACAGTAAGTAGGGGCTAATGATCACTGAATATCTGGTAAAGAGTCATGAAGTTACCAGCCACAACCCTGTCAACCCACAGGGCCACACAAGTCTAACAGGAACACTAAAACTCTGCAAGTAGGTCTCATGTCTTAGGTCTAAAATCTGTTCTATCTCCATATGTGCAACCATACTGTTTCCATTTATACACCAGAGCAACATTCAGCTCTCTGAGTTCAAACATAGCTGTTTAATCCATAATTGTTTAATATATCACACTCCTTGGGTATAGCATCCTGCCATGCAGGATGTCTCACATCTGAGATGCACAGTGCAGTAATACCTAGAAATCTCTTTCTTAACAAAGAGAGGCTTCCCCAGAAATTCTTGACTTCCAAATAGGATTTCTCACCAGCAGACATTTGATCACCAAAACGGAACATGAAAGCTGTTTTGCTACAGTCTCCAAAAGAGACCACAGGCTTTCTAGGGAAATGCCGATTTTGGTTTTCCCATCTCTCTAAGTGCTTAGAGCACAACATGATCCCACTCCATTGCGAGTGCTACTACAACATTATTACAGTAGATAAAAGTATTAGCATTCGGTAAATTATGCAGCAGATTAAACTAGAACTAAGCTGCAGTAGTTTTAGTAGGGACATTAACAAGTTTAAATTAGCAAAACTGGTACCTGGTGTTGCTCTGCAAAGAACGCCGTGATTGCAAAATCTCCTGCAAGTAGCAAGTTGTTTTACTCGAGAATTCTATCGAGGTTTTTACACGTCATTCAACAAAACAACAATAACAAACAGAAATGCGCGCACGCACACACAACCACGAAGCCCGCCGTGCACCCCGGCCCCCCGTCACCGCAGCGGGGACCCGCTCGCAGCTGACTCAGAGCTGCGAGTGCCACCTACTGAGCAGCCGGCGCCGGCTGAGCCCGGCGGGATCGGTGCGGGGCCCGTGGCGGATCCCCGGCGCTCCTGCTCCCGCCAGCTCCCCCGCCAGACGGGCACGCGCTGCCGGGGGCACCGCGCTGCGGAACTAGCACGTAGCTGACAGTCGCCTTTCCAGGTGCTTACTTTCCTATTCAGTGAGCAAGTTCATTGTTGGTTTTGTATGCGGAACTGTTAGGAATAGGTCTCTTGCCTATAATCTTCTGCAAGAGCCCAGAGCGTAGGCACCCGAAGGAAAATCACCCAAAGGCATCAAGGGAAGCTCACAGGGCAAGAGAGCTTCAGAGATGGCTCTAGTGGAGACTGAGCAAAAAGTTACCCGTGGGACACTTTAACAGGAAAGCAGGTGACAAAATTTAGCAGGTGACAAATTACATTCCAAGCAGCTGAAGTACTCAAACATTTGAAATGCGGGTGTCTCGAGTTATTCACAATTTACATCTGCTACGAACTTTGTATAAGGTAGGGAAAAACAATCCTAAGTTATCTCCTAAGGAGCTGAAAGAAGATCCTAAGCACTTTGTGTTAAAGCTCTACTACTGACATGAAAGTGTTTGCTTACACGCCCCTCTCACTCTTAGTAGTAGTTTAATTTTCATCAAAATACTGTTAAGTGATGCAGAGAAAAGCTCCATTTACACCATATATATGTATACATATATATATATATATTCTTCAAGAAAGAATAAAAAAAACTGGGAGCACTTTGCATCTTGTAGAACTGCAGCAAATCTCACCGATGTCAATAAAAAAACTGCTGCTGCTAAACGTGATGGCAACTTGTGGCTCATGCTGCCAACCTCAACTCTGAACTACCTTGCTTTGGTGACCAACCAGACCACCATAGCAAGACAATCTCTTACCCTGAATACAGGTCATTAGGAATGAAAAAAAAGAAGGTCTTAGAGCTTTAGAAAGCATACTTTCCATCAGCAGGATATAATGCAGTTTAAGACCATATTTCATGTAATGCATGAGTTTCGTTCATTGAACAACGATGGACAGGACAGCACAGCCAGTTAAAGAACCACATGCTTTTACAGTCTGAGAGATTTTGCCATAAAAAGCATGAGATACTTAAGGTGCACAAGTTGCAAGAACATGAAACAAAGTGACTTTGTTTCCCTGAGCATCCCATCAAAACCAGCCAAGGCTCCGAGTCCTTTCACTGGAAGCATCGCTGGCACCGCGCACAAAGTTTCACGGACACCAGCGATGTCCAGACATCACTAACCAGCCTGGCTGCAGCAGCGCTATCAGCACGTGCAGCTATGCCTAGAAAAAGCTTATTTTGCTTCAGGTCACACTAAAGCACCGGTTCTTTTAATACCGTGTAGATATTGGCAAATACAACATACTATAACCACAAGCGGGAGGCGTCGTTTGGATTTTTTCTTTTTTTTTTCAAGTGTCTAGCATTAATTTCTGAATCATTTTAGCGATGTGTGAGATGCGGGACGGCGTTACGAAACACGAGTGCCTACAGCTAATGCTACCGCTCGCGCTAATCCCGCCGCGCCGCTCGGCGCTCCCGGCGCAGCAGCAGCCCCGTCCCCGCGCGCGGAGCCCCGCGGGGCTGCGAACCCAACTTCTTCCCGGGATAGCTGCGAGTTCGGCCGAGGAACGCAGGAAGCGCAGCGCACGGAGAGGCTCCGCGCCCGCTCACAGGGAAGGGAATGGGAAAACCCCGCGGCCGCCCACAGCGCCCCGCGGGGCGCGCAACTTGGCGGCGCCTCTGGGGCGACGCTCGCGCGGCGGCTCCGCGCCGGCACCCACCCGCGGGCTGT
>VWPW01021496.1:233831-392820 GCA_013389825.1 Crypturellus undulatus
GGAGAGGAGAGGAGAGGGAAAGAAAGAAAGAGAGAAAGAAAGAGAGAGAGAGAGAAAAAGAGAAAGAGAGAAAGAGAGGAAGAGAGGAAGAAAATACAGAAGAAAGATTTGTGTGGAGAGATTAAGGGGACTGGGAATTGGTAGGGAAGGAAAGAGCTATGTATCAGGTCCAGTAGAATTAATGGTAGAAAAACTGAGTCAAGAATGGGACATGACACCGTATGTATGGAAGAGTGTGACTTATTCAGACCACATGAAAAGCTGAGGTTGTGAAATACACACAGTTGCATTTGGTTTTTGGTCTATATTTGTCCAGATTTGTCCTAGCCAAATTAAACAATATGTTTTTTAAAGGAAGAACAGAATAGTTGCCTTAAATTGCTGTGAAACCTAGGTTTCCCATTGTGGTGTGGATACAAGTCTCTTCTGGAGGCTGCCCCCCTGCAGAATATATACCATTGCTCAGCAAGGAGCCTGCTCTTTATTTATAAGTTTCTTATTTGGTCAAATGAATAAAACTCAAGAGAATTCCTGGCTCATTTTAAACCTTGCGGTTCAGCAGCATGTAAATTACAAACACAAATAAAGCATAACTAGATCAAAGCATAACTAGATCTCCAGAAAATCCTCATCCTTCTGATCCCACCAAACCTCTGCCTCTTCATTTGGTAACAGGAACAACACCTTAAGCAACGTGGTGACTTCAGGTCAGGGAAGCATTCCTGATTAACTATTGGAGCTAATCAAGAAAACTTTCACCCTGTCCAGCCCCTGAGACTCTCCTCACGAGTCATGAGAATACACAGAGTTTAAGAGGCCCGTGCATACCTTCTTAGGACACTAAGGACCTGTCCACATTGTAGGTGACAAGGCGAAGAAGGACCACTGTCATATATTAGCATTGTGATAATCCTAATGTTTCGTGCTTGCAGTGAAGCCCAGGTCCAAAATGCAGCTGCATGTCCTGGGATATCTGTAACTTGGCTGCCATGAATCTGCTCCATCATGAAGATAGCTTCAGACTCATGGTCCCAGCAGGAACTTCCATCATCCTGGTCTGAAGTTTCACGTTCTGTTTCATGACCAGAGGCAGGAGGTGAACACAAGATAGGAAATGGCCTTCCTCCCTGGAGTCAAGTCATGTTGTCAGCACAGCAGCTACCAGACCACTTTCTCCAGTTCTTAGTGCAGGTGGGAAGTTAAAGGAAGAAGCTGAAGACACATAATCATACTGGTCTTACACATATTCCACCTTGCGTAATGGAATTTTTTTTTTTCAAGTGAATAATCACCGTTATAAAAGCAAGGGAGATGCAATATTAAGTGACTTTTTCATTTATTTGAAAGGCTATACTTTAGTGTCATTTATTTATAACACTTCATAATTCACTACTGCATGCAAAGCAATATATTTTCTAAACACACATTACAGTGAAAAGATAATACGGAATATTATTACAGGAATCTTCCATGTCTGAGAACTGGAAAGATATTTTCTTTTGCTCGTAAGTACGGTACATGAATTTGGGAGATTATTCTACATTTTAATAACTATGAATGGTCTCTCAGTGAGGACCATCATTTTACTAATATCTCCCAGCAGGACACCCACCTAGGCACTGTAGATTTGGACCTAGGGAAAGAAGCTTTTTGCCTGAATTCGACTGCAACAGGAGCCATTCAATCTTTGGGAACCAGCTCCCATTTTATTATTACTATTTTCAATTTTGCTTAATTTAATGGTGGTTAAACTGTATATAGATACATATGACAAAATGACTTTCATTTTTTTGTGATAAAAAATGCACAAAAGAGCTTCCTACCTGCCTTCAGCTACATTTTGTTACTTATCTCTGTTTGACAGTAACACTTAGAAGCATTTAGTGAGATCAAGACTAGAGCTGCTCATGAATTTTTTGACAAATGTTTTCTTTTTTCTCATCAGAAAACTGTAATTCAGAAACACTTTTACGGAAGTTTCAACAAATGGAATCGTTTTCCACGTCCAAAATTGAATTTCTGGTCTGAGGGAAAGGTCAGACTTAGCAAGAATGTAGTCTGTTCCACGCTCACCTGGCCTACACAGGATTTGGACTCAAATCCCTGTCAGAGAAGATTCTTTGGCTTCGTCCGCGGTGTCTTCATCAGCAGCTTATAGACCCTATGGGCAGATGAGCAAGCAAGCCCTCCTTTGCTGTCAGCTAGGCTCCCTTGCACTAATCTTGCATTTGCTCCGGATAGGAGCAGGCAGGCAAGCTGGGACTGTGTAATCACTGACAGACATACTAAGTCTGCAGCACACTTTCTGCTGCGGAAGCCTGCTTGGGATGCTTAATCTCAGCCGGTGTTGTTTTGATCAAATTCAGTTTTAATTGCTGTGTTCAGTGGTAGTCTCACTGTATGATAAAAAAAATAAAGAAAGGAAAAGGCTGATTCCATAACCTGGTGCTGCAGACAGGGAAAACCCCTGGTCTACCACATTACAAATAAGTACTAATAAGGTCTTTAAGCACTGAATTCTTCAGGGCAAGTCATTCCCTCTAAAGGGCAATAATCTCCTTGGTCCATAATATCCAAATGTCACACAGGCCAGTGGACAGACATGTGAAGCAGAGCTGAGATTGAATATCTGACTCCATTAAAAGAACTGCTCAAATTTTGATTGACTTTTGTAGAGTAGGAGAGTACTCCATCTCTATTGCCTCCCAGTCCGAAACTCCACCCAAAATAGGAAGTCACTAATTGTAGCAAGAATGTATTAAGCAATGTAAGTAATTTTACTGAAGTACATTGAATTAAATACTACCTCTTAGGCTAAGAAATTAAAAAATATGTATAAATATATTCTATAGAAATTGCATTAATAATCTAATCCTATTAGTTATAGTCTGCTCAAAGAACATATACCATGGAAGAGTTTTTTTCCATATTTTGATGACTCAGGAGAAGCATACAAAATTTTAACTGGTCACAGTTATAGAAGTTCTTTAGAAGCTTTTCAGTATTAAGACTTATGCATCTGAGAAATGTAAGTACTGTATCAACTTCAGAGACATTTTATTTTGGCTCTTAAAAATACAATTTACATTAAATGAAAGCCAAAGAAGTTTTTATTTTTGTGGAGAATACCTTAGCTTTTCAAGTTCTTTAAAGCACATGTCACAAAATCAAACACAAGTGTTTCTGATGGAAAGATATAACACAATAAACATTTTTTTATAGTTCCGAGGAAGGCTGTGAAAAGCAAATTTAATTTACCAAGCTTATAACACACTGTGAGCTTTAACATTTAAGTTAAAGGAATGCTTGATTTCAAAATCATTGTTTTAGCCTTGCCTAAAATAAATGCTGTGTTAAGGAAAAATATGTAAACACACACAAGTAAAGTGCAATATGTTAAAAGATGTAAATGTACTTTAATTACCCATGAAGGACAAATATGACAGTGAAGTGCTTGAACAGGAAAGTGCCACCTACCTGGGCAGAAAACTCACAACAGATTTTTATGAGGCTCTTTTGGATGACCGGAGAGTGGGAAGGTCTATCTTTGAGCTAGGCTGGACAAAAGTAAAACATATTTAATCTAGATCCACTGTCATGAACAGGTTGTTCGAAAAGATTGTGCTCAACTGCGGTAGAATTGCTGTAGCCTGGTTGTGTGTTCCCAGCAAAGAGCTTCGCAGTGCAAAGCACAGACGTATCAGCTCTAGTTCTGTGCTTCCTCTCCACCTCCTGTCCTCCAAATAAAAGCATGCCAGGGAGATGGAAGAGGAGATGCACAGAGATGTGCTCATTCCTCCACAGCAGCAACTGGAAATTGCTCTGGGGCTGGGTCCGATGAGCCCGAGTGCTGGTGCCAGGCACAGAAATATTCTGTGCTCTCAGGAGCAAGGACTTGCTGAGCCCTTTGGCAACGATAATGCACCACTTATGGTGAGCTCCGGTGGACACTGGCTTCCAAAAAAAAAATAGCTTAAAATTTTATAGTGTAATATAAAAGAGTCTCTCTCAATCTGAACATATTGACATTCAGGTCTCGCTACAAAGCGGTTTTAGCTGCTCCTTTCTCAGAGTCTTTCTCCAGACAGTTAGTGCTTGGTATATCTCAGATCTAGGACTTCTCTCTGTATTTCTGTTAACATCTCAAATTAGGAAGATTTGAACTCTACATCTTGCAAAATAGCATTCTTTTGGATCTCCTTTTGCAATTCAAGTTGATGATTCTCAAGAAAAGGCATATTTATTTGCAGGAAACTGTAGATTTCCGAATTGGAGGAGGAAGCGAGTTGACGATGAGTAAGCCCAAGCTTGCTGCAAGCCATCCATGCTCCTTGCTAGGTTAACTTTTCTCCCACGTGCGCTCTTCTGTTGTATTTTCCCATGGAACTGTGTAGGGCAGCCCAAAAAGTAATATCAGGAGATATATAATATCTCAAGATAAGACCCTGTTGCATGTTTGCAGATGTGTTTCTCCTCTGGCATATCTGCCCACACACAAACACCTCCTTTTTATCCTCAGCAGATACAGCCTTTTCCTGAACATTGCTAATGCTTTTAGTTCTGTGTGGAGTTTGTTTGTTTGTTTTTCTCAAATCTAGGGAATTACCCACTGTACTGTTTATTTATTTATGTATGTATTCTGCTTTATGGCAAAGTAAGTTTTTCTATTGATTCACTGAATGTCACTTGGTCACTTTCATCTTTACATTTTGTCTTGCTGAAGGCTCCCTACGTGCTAGAAAATGTCTTCAAACTTCTGCCAAATTAATTTGATCCCTTACTGTTCAAGTGAGAGTACCTTTCTCATGAGGTGAAGCTTTTGCAACCATGCTGAGCAATATGTCTCAATAGCTTTCTTTTTCAATCCTGTATTTAGGCACACTACTCATTTTCAAACAGCATCGTGGAGATGAAAGTAGAAGTAAAAAGCTTGCATTTTGGGTTGCTGTGCAGTTGTCAGTCCTTTTACCCACACTGCAAATGTTCTACAGGGGCTAGCCACCAGCTAGCCAGCTAGCCAAATGCTGCAACTCAGCTTTTCTTGCCTTTTTTCTCCATGGGCCAGGCATTACCCTGGCTTCCATTGGTTGCTACCTGTGCAGCTTCATCTTCTGTCTCTTCTCAGTTCTGGCACTTACATTTCTCCACTGGGTTTTATTATTTATGGCAATTTGGATGTGCAGTTTTTCTCTTAAAGTGCTATTCATTCTTTTCTTCAAGTTTTTTCTTGGGCTACTAGATTTAGTGTCGGGGGGCGGTGTTTCTTTTGTTAAATGGCTTGCTCCATAGTCCAACTCCTATCGTTTCTCAAGGACGGACTCATTTTAATCAAGACAGCAAGACTTCCTCTTCTGCAGTTTCACTCATTTTGCACTTCCCAGTTAAAAACTGTGATTTTGTATATTTTATGTTCAACAAAATACAACACTCCCCCAGTTTCTGTGTCAGGCCCTGAGCGCACGTTACTTGAAGTCTCCACTTCAGTTATCTCCTACAGATACCAGAGGGCTTTTGCTGAGCTGGCCTGACTGCACGTCCTCTCCTTCCTGGCAGAACACTCTCCCATAGGCACCCAGCACCCACTGCCAGCCCAGAGCAGCATTGACCTTATTTATGCAGTGCCAGAAACTCCGCAACTGCAGGGGTTTCTGGCACTGCAACTGCAGTGCAACTGCGGTGCAACTTGTGCCTTGGTGATACATCCTTCCTCACAGCAGCAGCCACCAACATGAATATCCAGGCTACCTCTCTCTTCTCTAACTAAGAAATGGAAGAGACACAAGGAAATGCAGCTCCTTGACCTTTGAAACTGTCTGTTATCCTTCAGTGATTTCCTCAAGGGCCCAAAGAAGGCCATCCCTTAATTGCCTTTCGGACCAAGTTGCTGGTGAGGAGCTTTCCAGGAGAAGCTGTTTAAGTCAGTAGTTTCATAAGTAACAGGAGTAACACCTTGCTACGAGGCATTTGACAAAGTTCAGCAAATTCAGATTTTCCCTCCTGCCATCCCCTGTATATGCCACACTTCCATTACCTGGCTTGAGAAATAGAATAAATACCTAGCAAAACTGAAATAAATAAAGCCAAAAAGTTCCTCCTACTTCTCTCAGTCTGAGTCTCTGCAGAGCTTTTGTTTTCTTCTCAAAGCAAATCATAGGGTAGA
The DNA here is from genome assembly GCA_013389825.1 of Crypturellus undulatus. NCBI lineage: Eukaryota > Metazoa > Chordata > Aves > Tinamiformes > Tinamidae > Crypturellus > Crypturellus undulatus. The sequence goes on from VWPW01021496.1 coordinate 239,992, forward strand.
AAAATCAGATATGTGAAATTCTCCACATCTGAAAGCCTCAAAAATCTATGACGTTTTCCCTTGTGAGTAGGCAAATTTGCTAGCCTAATTTATTCAAAATTTAAAGAACTCTTAATGCATTTAGGAGAAAACTACCAGGTGCCCTGCGTAACCACAGACCCAATCTTTTTCCATGCCTGCAACAAAGCTAAGTCCTATGAATTCAGATATGCAAGTCAGAAACAAATCTGCAGCTACATTTCGTGGAACATAAACATAGCGGGAAGAAGGAGTCTCACTCTGCAAAGCCCAGGGAGCATCTCCGGGGCCAGGGAAAACTGGCTTCCCAAGGGTTTTTACTAGTGACCAGCAGCAGCAAAGCGCTCCATCTCATTGAAATTAGATACCACAGAAAGAAAAATACAAGGGTTTGCAAAACATTAAAATAGTTTTGTCATGTTCTCCTTAATTCCAAGTTTATGTGTTGCACTAAGACGATGCATATGCCTGCAGATGAGCTCATCTCTAAGTACTTCTGAACTCAGGAGTGCTCTGGATTAAACAGAAACAATGCTTAAAGTTTGCTTTTTCCTGAACACATTTTACTTTTCGGTAGTAGGCTGAGCTATTTTATCACTCAACACTTCAAAATGTTATAACATTTTAAGAGAAAATTTGCTAGAACAGAGTCCATTCAAGTACTTCTTTGATATAAATCAAGTACTTAAGATATAAAACAACTTGCTACGCAAAAACCTGATTGGAAAAGAGATCCTGTTTTGGCAAGTATCATACGCTGAGTTACCTTTGGTACATGCAAAAAATTAAACCCATTCTCTTGATATGTAAATTTTTTACATATATTACAGCACAGATTTGCTTTTGTTTTACTATTGATCAAGATGAAAGTTTAATACAAGTTTAACTGTAATAGCAGATACGGTTGGAACACCACTCTGACCACTTCCATTTTCTCCTCTTTTGCTTTAGCCTTCTCAGGGACAAACTTTAAACTAAAGACAACTGAATTCATTTAAATAAAGTAATGAGGGGGGAAAATAAACTACCCGTCCCCTATACATGCATAATATCTATTAAAAGAGTTTTTTTAAAAAATCTAATGACTAGCTTTAGGGAAGCACTAACTTGTCTGTAAGCCTTGGATTAGCAACCAATATGTGGATATGTAAACATTTATCAGACCCTCTAATTAGATTTTCTCTCCTGACCAGTGCTTGCAAGCATATTATACAGTGATTCCTGTCTCAATAACAAAAGTGATTTTCTACTGCTTATAACTGAGACAGGAACAGTGAGACAGCTACTGTAGCTTCTTGCAGTTCAAAGTGATGCACAAGGCATTTCTTTGGAGAAGACTTTACCGCACTTTATAGTCATCAGAGAAAACATCAGACCATTTTCACCTTCAGTACGAGATATCTAGTATATGAATTTCTCAGGAGAAAAATAGCAAAGTTATAAAGGGAGATAACCCCAAGCACAACACTGCAGTACAGAGTGGACTCCCATTTCCTCTGCATTACTTTAGAAATTGCCTTCATTATAATTTGCCTGTATTTTGGATAGGCTTTTTTTTTTAATCGCACAAAGGTTGGAAAGATTTCAGATTAAAGCACCCTTTTAGGATATTGCCTAATTCTTACAGTTATTATTTGTATATTTTAATATGTTTTCTTCAGCCTCTTTCTATTTTTTGAATACATTTAAGAACAGATGGGGATGTTTTTAAAAATGCACAATTTATTCATGATCGCAAATTACTAACAGGGTGCATATGTGGTCTTACATTTATAGAAAGAAATATAGATTAAAATGAAGTGCCAAATTTAGGAGATTTCTGCAGTCTGCTAAAAGCTATGCTCAAGGCAGTGTGTCGGAGAAGAGTAATACATCTAATGCATAGCCTAAAATAGGCAGGAGATTGCTGTCATCTCATATTATTTTTGAAGTCTGTGCTTATTAAAGGAAGGAATTAGGGATGGACAGGATTCACTCTTATAGTGCAGACAAGTAAAGAGCTTGCTATATTATTTGTATGGAAAAGTTCTGCCAGGTTGTTGGATTCATCCAGTCAATATACTGAAGAAGAAGGAGGCTGACTTAGTCTGCGTTCACTCCTAGCACAAGTGGTAGGAACCATCCATACCCCAGCTGAATTTGATCCTAGTGCTGTCCCAAGCACCCACGGATCAGTCAGTCGTAGCCACCTTACTGAGCTGTGCTGTGGAGTTTGAGTCTGGATTAAAGGCTGAAGGCTGCAGAATGCTCTAAGCCTGTACTGGTGCACCTTTATTTTAGCAGGATTTCTAACCTGTTTTCTAAGGTAATCTACTTGTGTCAATCCCATAATCTAATTATAGCATCAAAAGGGAAAACTACAAAACTGCATTGCGTTAGTGGCACTACAGTGTTTTGGTAGTGCAACAATGGGATATTTACAAGTTCTATAGAGCTGCATCCCGCTTCAGCAGCTGTCAAGATCACAAAAGCAGATGTAGGCTGGGAAAGCCAGGGCTTTCATCCTTCGTTGTAGAAACTCCAGCAAATCACTGGTTGACAGCCCGCTACAATACTACTATTACTGAAGAGCTACGAAGCAGCAGGAAACTGGTATCCCTCTCGAAACCCACAGCAAAACTCACCACCCAGCATTTTGTTTGAACATTTTCCATGAACAAATTCTCTGAAAATATCTACTTTTAAAGTGTCAGACCCCCCCCCCCAAAAAAAAAAAAAGGAAGAAGAAAAAAAGACAAATAGTTATTTTCCTAGTAGAAGAACAAACCATAAAACATGAAAATATACATCTGGTTTAGAGATGGCTAGCAAGCAGAGTCTCAATAAAATGTTTAAACATTTGAAAGTTTGGATGGTGCTGATGAAAGTATCAATCCTTTTGTATATCTGCTGTGCACTTTTTTCAATGTATTCATAAAGTGTTTTGTATTCTTGTTAGATTGTATATTGTTGCTTTTTATTTTTAAAGTGTTAAATTGATTATTTGCACAAACTTCTGCTTTTGTCCTAAATGACCTAATTAAAAGCATCATTTGCATAAAGTCTTCTGAACTAAGATGCTCTTTAGAGTCAGGACCAGCAACAAGAGAAAACAAAAATATACTTACTGGATAGCTGAATCCTTTGATATTCTACTCCTCCCAGTTTTCTATAATCCATAAATTAATATTATTAATTGTAGGCTGACAACAATGAATTGGCATATATAGTAATTTTATATTAATACACGAAAAGATACACACTTCTACACATGTGTTTTTTTCAGAACTCTGAAGTAGTAAAACAGGCAAGAGAGGTGTCTCACACTGTTCGCCTGCTTCAGCTGTCTAAAAACTGAAAAAAAAAAAAGAAAAGAAATTCCATTCTAATTTTCAAAGAGTCACTGAACTGATGAGATCTCTGGTAGGTCACCTCATCCCCAGATACTATCTAATTTTTGATGCTCAAAAAGAGGAGAGAAAAAGAAAAAATAATAATAATTTAAAAAATGCAGCAGAAACCTTTGAGGCCACTAATAAATTTCCGCTTATATATAAATTCCATATTAAGCTTTACTTCCTTTTTTGGAAAGAAAAGTTATCTATAATACCATATGTCCTGTAACCCTCCCTCTTTTCTGTGCTAAAAACACCGTAAGTTGTTTCTTCCCTTCGTGCTGTAAAGCTGGAAGCATGTCAACGTGTATGCTGCAAATGGAACAAAAGGGTTACTTTAAACCTTAGCCGAGAATCAGAAATAAAGCTAGCAATGACATTTCGACCATGAAGTCTATTTCAGGAGTGCACTATAAAACCAAATATGAAACTAAGTTTCTGCTTGCAGTAAAGTTAATATACTAGCACTTTGGTCTGGAACATGAGTAAAACAGGCCAATTTTGTTTGAATTTGCCAGGGCCTCAATTATTCCTAGCCATTATTTTAACAAACTCCCAAAGGGCAGAACTGGTAAGGATGGAATAAAATTGCTAGGATGTATTTTGCCTTTCATTTATGTGAAAATAATACCAACTTTGCTGAAGTCTTTTGAATTATACCATGGCAAAATAGTATATTGAAGTATTGGCTGAGTGATTTTAAACACAGTCTTGGGTCCAGGAGAAAGTTTTTAATACAAAGAGGCTAAACACATATTTAGTTTGACCGAGTCTCTGGAGCCTCTCTGTTCTGGATGGTTTTACTGTTCTCACCATTATAAAGATTTTCCCCACATGGCCTAAATCTCACATTGAGTCAGTCAGACAATCTGAAAACACTTTACTTTGCCAAAATACCCTCCTGTGTCTCCTCAGCCTCTTCTGGGTAGGGTTCTCACTCCTGTCTCCAGTACCATCCAGCCTCATCGCTTGCACACAGTTGGAAAATGGACACAAATAGTTACCACACATAAAATAACCCTCCAGCACTGGGTTGTATTAACATCATATAAATAACCGTGGGTTCTGCTGCTTGTAGCTCCCTTTGAGGCAATGCAGATGCTTATCAGCGTCTGCTCTGCTGACAGCTCCAAGGAGAACGGAGATTGAGCCTTCCCACTAATGAACGCTTTAGCAAAACTGAGATTCATCATTATGGCTTACCGAGTTAACTGTGTATAAAGAGATATTTTTAACTTCATAACAATCTTTCTTATATATTTTTCACAAGTCTCATTTTAAAAACTGCATTTACTTCCATGACAGTGAAGCATAAAGGGATTCAATGCAGTAAAGCATCTGTTTGAGTGCTGCAATTTGAGAAGACGCATAGTCATGACACAAGTTAATTGCTTTACTTTCATATAACAACATGTCATAAAGTTAATGCATTCCAGTTAATACTCTCTTTACACGTTCATTGAAAGTTGCTACTAAAGGAGCATGATATGCATATCGAACAATAAAGATACAGAACAATAAAGCAAACCATATTAAAAAAAGAAAAAAAAATCTAGAAAAAGATAATCTACAGGGACTTTCAATGACAGAGGAACTCTCAAATGGCTTTTTTTTTATTTTCAGTCTTAGGTCAAAAATTAGGATGTTCATTTCCTGGGCAAATAACTGATATTTTCTGCATTACCAAATCATTTACTAAGGGAATCCAAGTAGCTGAAAATCCATTTTAGGGCTGAAAAATAATTTTCAATGAAAACATTCAATTATCTCAGGTTAGAGTATAACAATCTATTAATTAGAAACAAATGGTGTCTAAAAATCACACTGAAATTACATTTCCAAATAATCAAAATACAATTTAAGAAAGTAAGAACTGACAAACCCAAGAATCAACAGGTAGGAGGAAAGAGAAAAACAAAATCCTACAGCTTGGAGGTGGAGTGGAAAGCCAAGAGATCATCTTAATAAAAGTTAAACTCTAGAGAGATGAGAAAACAGATGGTCATTGTACTTGTTGGACTGATGAGCCTTTATAACAACAACAAAAAAAAGGCAAAAAATTACTTACTAAGGGGAAAATGAATGCTACAGTTAGATTTCTGGAACCTGAAACCAATGTGTGCAAGCAGGGAAAGAAAAAAAGAGGGAATATAGTGCCAAAGTTCTTGAAACAAATGAATGCAGTGAGATAGAATATGAAAAATGAAATAAAAAATAACAAAGTATTTGTGAAGATAAGATGGTTTCCTCTTAGAGGAAACAGCAGTAATTACGATTTCCAAAGCAGAAAAATTACTTATGGTCTAGATGGCAGTAAACAGCTTAATGGTTTTAGGCTGGGTCTAAGCCATGAAACTAATGACGTTACGAACAAAACAGCTATAATCATGCGATTGCTTATCAATTTAAAAAATGCCTCTCAAGCTCAAACTGACCATTTTGTGTATAAAAATGGCAGGCCTTAATGCCAAGCCTAGGGAGTGCGGCGGTGGAGGATATAATAGGGAAATGCAATGTGAATTATCCCAGCAAGGATACCACAGCAGGACGGAAAGATATCAGATGTCAGCTTGTCCCTGAAAGGGAGCGTCTCACAGGGATGCATGGATGTTCCCTATATGCCCCAGGACAAACCTGATCATGTAATTCTGGATAAAGACACAGACCAGTTTTGCGTTCTCCATTATCACTGAAAACCTGCATGCAAAGATCAGTGTCAAGAAACATTTTCCTGCTCACTTGAGAGCAGACTGGTACATAATTGTATTTCAGAAAGAAAAATTTATGTGCTGACAGCTGTGTATTTATGTATATTAACTATGTAGTTGTATAGTTGCTTGAAAATGCAGAAGTGAACGAACAGTTTAATAAGAACATTGGTGCTAACCGCAGCATGAGACTATCATTTCTACTATTTCTGTCTGCCATTAACTTCACTGTGAGGAAAAAGGCTGACAGTTACAAAACAAACATGAAATGGCTTAAAAATATATGTACCTTATGTACTTTAAAAGAACTAGAGAAATTCTTTTGCTATTACATGCTCATACCTGCCCACGCTCTCTCTCATAATGAAGTTAATGTCTCTGCCATGCATTAGGAGTGAAAAAATGTAACCTTGAAAAGTAAATCAAAATTTTCATTTCCTTACTATCATAACTCTAAGTGATTGGCCAATCAGAATTCAAGCAAAGACTGGTCATCACCCCAAAACTGTGTACTCAATAATGATAATCTTAGCATCCTGCAGTGGAAACACTGTATTAGCAGCCAAATGAATACAACAGCTGAGTCAATTCCCATGCCCAGCAGTAATTGCACGCTAGTGGGACTATCCAAAATACTGTAACAAACTGGCAGCTTTTTTCAACTTATCTAATCAACAGCTTGTTTGGTCATCAAAAAATTACGAAGTAGAGTCAAAATGGCATATATATATTCTCAGTTTAAGTTCTAAACTAAGACATAAAAACCAAAGCTAGTAACCCAAAAGGCACTAACAGACATCTACCTGCTGGAATGGCTAATGCTACCTCTTAGAAAGAACATATTTTCAACACATAATAAGATTATCAGAGAGCCCAATATTTCCTTCTGAAATTACACAGAAAAAGAAAAGGTGAATATACTGAGGATTTATTAAGATTATACTATGAGTAGCTAGAAGAAAATGTGAATAATGAAAAATAAACTGAAGTCTACTGTTCCAGTCAATACTGCATGTGCAAACACATCCAAATTGGAATTCAAACATGCCATGACAGATCATTTGCAGAGGTGCAGATGGATGCTTCAAAATATTCTTCAGGTGTGACCGGCTCCTCAGTACAGTTTCATTAGTTGGACAATTTCAAAGGAACGGTGCTGATTTACAGTAGCTGGTCATGGAATTTATTTCACACAGTCTTCTCCTGTGTTTTCTGTGATTTACAAAAAAAAAAATAAGCAAACAAATGAAAAAAAAAGTAATGAAATAAAATGCATAACTAAGCCCTAGCTTAACTAGCTAACTTTCCAATAGGAGAAAGACGGAAGAAAGGGAGGTAAATGTGAAAGTCTATTTTTATTAGTACGTATTTATTTTAACCTTTCCAGGTTGACAATTCCTCCTCGGGGGAAAATGAAGACAACATTAAGACTGGTTGCCCACACATGGGAATGTGTTGGTGTCACAGAAAATACTTTATTTCAAAACTATGCAGAGAGGCAAAAAGGTGGAAGTATTGCTTCTGTAAATATGAGTGGAGTTGACCATAACTTTATGGATTTACAACCTCTAAAGAACAGTAACGCAGAGAAAAAAATATATTTTCTTTCCTTTATCATTGTCATATATAAGGATAGCTATGCAGAGCACGGGTCTGACACCATGCCTTTAACCCTGGCCAGTGTCTGCTTAAGAAAACTGTCTAAGGCAAGCCCAGAGTGATCCATCTCCTGGCACGCCTTCCCAGGAATCAATGTCTTCATGACATTCCCAGTCAAATGCTTGTACTCAGCAGCCCCCATGGACCTATCTTCCACTAATTAGTCTGTCTAATCTTTTTTGAATTCATTTATACTTTTGGCCTTGACAACCTTCTGTGGAAATTAATTCAACAGTTTAATTAAACACACTGTGAAAAAGCATTTCCCCTTAAAAATAAGAAGCCCAGAAAAGCCTCCTGCTGGCTCATTTCAGTGGGTACCTGCCAGATTTTGTTCTAAAAGAGGTAATGAGTAGTCTATATTTGCCTTCTTCCTAACATATTTGATTTTGCAGAGATGTATCAGATGCTGGTTTTGTCTCTGCTTTTCCAGGCTGGAGACCTAGCCAAATTAACCTCTTTGTCTGTAACAGGCATTCCATAGCTTCTGTTATCCTAGCTATCCTGGTACATTTTTCCATTTTGTTATTTTTGAGAGGCGGTTACAGAAGCTGTATATGAGATTCAAGATGTGACTGGGATAGTGACATACTCGGTTTATTTATTTATTTGTTTTCCTTGTATTTCTTAGCTTTCTGGCCCGAGCTTTGAGCTGTACACTCTCTCTCCATTACCTCTTTATGACTGCCAAAAGTGACCTTTAATTTAGAGTTCGCTGCTGTGAAACTGTAGACCAACCTGCTTTTCCGTATGTTCCTTCCTCCCTAACACTGCATTTCATTTGCCGCGTTATCACCTAGTCAGCTGGTACCTACTTGGAGGCAATTTTTGTTTTGACTGCTCTGAAGAATTCTGAAGCAGCAGCCAGCTCTGTCAGCCCAAGCTTTGCACATGAGTGGGCTGAAATGTCAGAGGTATGTGGGGCAGCCACCAGGGAACCTCATTTTGTGAAGACCGGCTGTGCATTTTCAAACTCAGAATAACTCCTGATCAGTTATTAATACATAATAAGACTACCTTTTTATCCTATGAGAATTAGTTGGTGCTGGATACATTAACATTTACTTGCATGTAGGAGTAGTACATTCCCTGCAGCATCCTTAATTGTATAATCATTGCCTGCTTCAAAAGAATCCTCCTAGACTTGTAAACTGTAACGTTCCCCTCCAGAAAAACAAGACAGTATTATTATATCTTAATTTTCGTGTTATAATTAATTCTCGCTCCACCCCCGCCTTTTTTGGTAACACTTCCACCAAATTGCCTGGCATGGAAACACACTTTATGATGTGTTGCTCCCTTGGTCATCCCAACATCCTATTAAAGGGTGGTGAATACAACTTTGTTCTGTTCTAGTACTGAGGCTGAGTGAAGAAATACAGTTGCACACTTTGGTTAACAATCCTGCCATTTCAGATTTGAGTTTCTTTAACACTTTCGAGTGACTCTTCTGCTTCTCAGCACTGGAAATTCTTTACTGTGTTATTTCACTGGCTGGATCTATGCCACGCTATATGTTCTCTATTGGCAGTTCAGTTTGAGACAACCCCTTAGGCTCACTCATCATCAAAGTGTTTCCCGCGTGGGAAATTCCAAGTCAGGCCTCTAGATTGTTCAAATATAGATGAGAATTTGAATATTTTCTCTCTCTGCTCTGATGCCTCCGTCCCGTCTCCTTTAACTTATCCTTCTCTGAGTGCAAAGACATGGTCACACCATGTAGCCTGGGACATCTAAGAATGCAACGGTATCTCTTAGCATGCTTTTGCAGAAGGCAAATCACCTTGAGTTATGCGGTCTGCCAATGCTCCTGGTCAGTGAAAAGCTGAGGGCATTCTCCTAATTCCCACATTTTATAGGTTTGAAATGTTCTGTAAAGAAACAGAGCACTGCAGCTGGTGGAGGATAGCAAGGAAAATTCTGGTCCTTCTCCTTCCACAAAAGAGCAATGAAATCTTAGTGATACCTTATGTCTTCAAAAACAGGTAAGCTCTTAGCTGAGCCAACAGCAGAATAACTCACTACCCACACTGTCAACAAGCAAGCCTAAAATAAGAGAGCCCTTCAAGATACCAACATAGTTAAGAGAGATGGAGTATACTAGTTACTTTAAAATGAACTTAAACTTGCTCCCTCATTCATCAAATCTGGCAAATCAAACATGGACAGGCCCAAGAAGAGGGTTAAAGATCATTGCCAAAATAACTTTATATCTGTCAAAGAGAATTGAAACAGTCTCACATTCTGCTCAGGGCTCTCTAAGCATACAAATGCAATAACATAGAAGAGGAAAAAAAAAAAAAGGGAGGGAATAGAAAAAGAGCAAGTCAAATTATCTGTCATGAATAAGGCCGCTCCAGGGCCTTCTATCCAATTTACGGAGCAGTCTTACCCAGCAATTTAAATACTAAGTTTTCATTTACTATCAGGACTCTTTTGCAGGTGGTGACTTTTACACTTTACTGTCCATGCAAATAAAGGCTAGACAGCATTTGATCCTTACTCTACACAATATATATTTGTATAAACCTTGTACAAGTCTTAATATTCTCTTCCAGCAATGTTTATTTACTAGTTATTCATTTTAAAACCTACATGACAGATTATTTACATGCTAAAGTTATATTAAAAATAAAGAGACAGTGCTAATGTAATTCTTGCACTCCAGCAAGAATCAGCAAAAGAATTATCAGACTGGCCGTGGATGGTGAAGAAATCTATGATAATGCAAAATCTAGGATGCTGTGCAAGCCTGTAACATCAAATACAGGATTATCTTGATTTGGGAAGAATCTATTCCCTATTCCAGGAAAAAATATTTATAGTATACTCTGCAAAAGAATTTTTGCAGAAAACAATATCACATTGATACTTCAAAACAAACTTTTTCTTTTTTTTTATCTTGTGTGTATATATAAATATATATATACACATATATACCCATGGCATTTGAATTTTTTGAACAAAAAAGACCCCAAACTCTTACAGCCTTTTTACATTTAATATCTCACTTGTATTTTAAAAGGTGCTTATTAATCTTGGTAAGAGAAGCCCGTTCACTTATCTCAAAAATGGCAAAACAGCTTTTTGCAAAAAACTTCTCAAAAATAATGCACTTCAGAGATAAAAGAAAGCATTGAAGGCATGAGCCCACATATCTGCAGTATGTTAGAAACATAAAGGCTAAAATTTTCAAAACGAAAATGTTTTTTTTGGTTTTCATTCAGACTCAAATTTAACCCACTTTTATTCAAACTTCTCTCCTAAGCATCTAAGTGTACAATGTTTTCCCACTACCTGTCATCCAGCACCCTGTGGACATTTACTGTTGCTCTCCATAACCTCTCTGGCTTTGTCTGAGGACTGAATGCTCATTGATGAGAGTGTAAAGGCACAAATCTATTAAAACAAACAGGTTGGTAGAGAACTTCCCTCATAGGAGCCAAGTTCCCTTTTGTAGCTGCAACCTGGCTTAGGTTTTCCAAAGCAGAGCAGGTAAGGCAGACACTACTGACAGCTTTATGATGTATGAAGGAATTGTTTAAACTAAGCAAAACATCAGGAAAGCACATTCCCCCTTGTGTTAAACATTAAGACCATTCACGGGCTGATGCCCACTTTTATAGTGACATAAAGATTTATTTTTTGTAAAGTAGATTGCAATCTCACAACCTGTGCTCAAGCTTGATTTCATTCTGCCACTAAAATGAGTGTAACTGCTTTCTGACTGGTTTCTTATTTCCCTGCTGGTTCTCACACCTTCACAAGTTAAAAATTAAGCCAGTGTTTTCAAGGCTTATAGGATGCAAATTGCTCCCAAAAAACTGGCATTGGTGGCAAAGAGGACAAAGAAACAAAGGCTGCAGCTGTGAGGGAGATACCCTGTAGGGCTGATGTGCAATGTAGTTAAAAACAGATAAAAAATACGTTTTTAAAGGATTTCATATTTAATTTCCCTTCAAACCAAATCACCCTAGGATGACTTTTAGATAAAGAAATCAAAGTCCACTCCATTATTTGGTGAAAAAAAGAGTTCTGAACAAAAGCTCCTTCAATGATTCTGGTTTATTAATCAGAAACCTGAAACAAGTAATGATTTCTGATATTTCATGACATTTAACATGACATTTAAAGAAACCCTGAATGTCATTCCCTGCACTCTTTAACCCCTATCTTCTGAATAATTCCTTTTTTTTTTTTTTTTTGTGAGGGGGGTCGGGGGTGGCCTAACATGCAAATAAAACAGGCTATCTCTTGTCTAGGCCTATCAGAATATAGTTACATCCCTGCCTCTGACAGAAAAGTAATTGGATAATTAAGCTACCAGTGCTTTTGGTAGCCAGTAGGTAAGCATCACTTAGGTCAGGGCCAAAATGTCGTAAGCCAGATAAACAGCAACTTTACCTGCTTCCTGGCAGCCTTGTTCACTACCTTTACAACCTGCAGTGGTCACAGCAGACAATCTCCATCATCAGAGGAAAGAAATGTTGAAGTAATATTACTGCTGGTGAAAGAATATTATTGTTATTGGAAAGGTAAGAAGTCAAAAGTTAATAGATTAATTTATTTTTCTTCATTTAGTCCCCACTATGTTAGGATAGGGAAAAATATACATATATATATATATATATATATACACACACACCAGAGCAATTTCAGGGAGGGCTATTAATGCTGTCCACAGAGCATAGTTTGAACAGTTCTTTAAGTGAACCCTGTGTGTTAGGAACTCCAAATGAAGCACGAGGCCCCATGGAAAATAAAGTATATATGTTCAATCAGCTGATTTAAGTTTCCATAGTCAATATTAATTCTCTAATTTCCTAACTTTTGAATTGCTCATTCTGAAACCTCATTGATGTTCTTTTAAAATTTTGTGTTTGTTTAAGCATACTATAAATGCACTGGTTATACTAAAGACATGCCAGCTTGAGAAAAGGCATGTGATAAACTACATTTGTACACTATAATTGTGATTTAAATTACCTACCTTACTGAATACTTAGTTGCAGTAAGGATGCTTGTTTCTTTTAATTATTGCAAGATATGAGACTACATAAGCAGTAGTTACAACAGAAATCATGCATTATATATAAATCTATACCTATTCAGCCAAGGAAACGCGAATAAGCTAAGCCTGCTTACCCACACTGTAAAATAAAATTCATTTTATTTAAACAAAGGATTTACTGACAAATTCAGTTAAATGTATTCAATAGTGCCAGAAAGGAAGGTAATAATTTGCATTAAATTAAAATGCATTAATTTGGGGGGAAAAAAATCCCTGCAAAGCAACAGGATTTAATACAGAGGCAGAAACACTTCTAAGATGCCTTTCATAAAATCCTTTCAAAGTACTGTATATAAAAAGCAATAAATGTTTTCTTAATAAATCAGCCTCTAGCTTCACAGCTGAAATCGTAAGCAAACAAAAAATTTAGACCATATTGTCCCATAAAATATCAAGCAATACTTTCTACTGATGGTCTCCTTAAAGGGTGATGGGGTAGTCCCCTTCCTATTCTGAAAGTATTTTTACACCCAGTTCAATCATTTTCAGCAACTGAATCATAGGCAAAGAGATCTCAACAGGAAAAGGTGATTGTGTCACAAAAAGGATCAAATGTAAAAGGAAAAGTCACAAATCACAGAGCAACAGAGCACAGCCAATTTCCAGGTCCCTTATAGTGGCATGAAAATGGAATAACTGCCCCAGTCATTACAGATACTTGAAGTCATTACTTATTTTCACAACATATTTCATAATGGCTCAAGTTTTTCATTCTTTAATTGGGCAAAACTTACTGAAGAAAATCGGCGGTGGTCATGGTCAATTGATTAAAAAGAAGTAACTGATTAAATTCAGAATTTCCACCTTGTGCCAGTCTTCATACTTTTTTTTCATTCCAGAGCATAAAAATACTTAAGAACATCGCATGAAATGTAATTTCAAACGACCAAATTTTCACATTGCAATTAGTTGTATTTCAGAAAATTTTCAGAATGTTGTTTTGCAGCTTCAGCATGCATAAGAAATTTTGGATCCAATTCCATAATTTTCAGCTATTGAATTGCATCATGATTACCTAGCAATATATTAAATATTTTCTATGTAGCTTTGGTAAAGACAAAATAAAAACTTAATGTTATTCTATATATTGAAAGACTTTTTGCATGCATAAAATGACATCTGAAATAGTCCAGTTTACCTTTGATACTTATCCTAGACTAAGTCATTCTTTATTAGCTGAGGTCTTCAATTCCAGCAGAGAGACATTTTTCCACTGTGCACACTCTCCTGGTATAATCTTCCCCAAGAATTACGCGAAGGAGCTGTAATTACAAGAAAAGCATTTGTGTAAACAAATGTCACCTTCTCAGTCAGCACAACTCCCATCTTCCCATGTATTGATCCAAAAGAGGACAGTAAATGCTTGTAGCATTGCACAAGCCTTAAGAGAAAAGCATAGTGAGCCAATTCCATTTTCTCAGCACTTCAGATTAACGCAGCAAGCCAATTTTAATGCTGATGTGTATTGACATAGTTCATTTAATTTCAGTAAAAATGGGTCAATTTACAGCAGCTGAAGAAAAAGACCAGAATTATTGGAATACTTAAACAAGAACGATGCAAGTAGAGGAGCCCCCTAGACTGCTAAGTGAGAGTTACAAAGTCATTATGACTTAGAGCTTCCAAAGAGGCGAAGCTTTTACTCTCCTATCTGCGATTCAAGCACCACTGTTCATGTCAAAGAGCTTGCCCTGGGGGTCGGTCAGTCAGTTGTGTGGTCTGTTCTGTGCAAGTGATGCTTCATTTCACAGCCTGCTCATCCATCCTCTTGACACCAGGGTTCTTACAAGCACTCTTTGAAGACAGCCCTTTTATACAGCTCCATGAATGTTGAACATCATAGGGATGTCTCAGCGCTCAAGATCAAGAAAGAGCCACGTTGGAAGGACCACCAAGTTGTTAATTTAAGTGGAAGCTGTTTGTGATCCATGCACTAGAAAAGTCTCCTTCAAAGAACAGAATGGGAACCGTCCATTTCTGTGGTCCTATTGTGGTTTGTTTGTAAAGAGGCAAGAACCCTCTTTCCTACAGTGCCTTCATTTTAGAACCTTCACACCGGAACAGAGCTCTGAACAGACCTCACCTCTGGGCTCGGGGAGATCAAACTGTGCACTCCTGGCTCTTGGGACAGTCCTCTAACCCCTTTTAGGTCCATTTAACAAATTCTCCTGATGAAAGGAAGCTGTGCTTGGACTAACTGCTTGGACTGCATGTGAAATCACACTTTGAAAACTCTTACAGTTTCAAAATGAAAAAAAATAGTAAATTTTTAACAGAAGATAATCAGATGTCAAAGATGATAGTTTTATACTTTGATACCTATACTCTGTCTATATGCTCCACTTCAAGCAGACAGATCTTTTCTTGACTTTACCTCTAGCTTTCTTGACTCCTAGGAAAGATTTAGTGGATTAAGCATTATATAGCTGAGATGTAGTTTTCTTTTATATGAAACACTCTAACATCTTTAGACCTACTTCTGCCCTCATTCTCTTATAAATGCTCCTTCCTACATTTAGTGCAACAGCAGTTTTATTCTACTGAAGTCTACAGAAGAATCAAAATCAAGAAGGAAGAGGGAGAATCCAGTGAACTGGTGTAAAAATTTGGAGGGCATGTCTGCTGATCACTTTTGTCATAAAGACCACAGAAGTGGTCGGCATGAACTGTAGAATGATACTTTCAAAGTTCTTCTGATAGAAAAATGGAATAGGTTTTAAATAAGTAAACAAAACCTAAGGTCTGTATGAAGTGATTTGGTTTGGCTTGATAATACAGCAGCTTCACAGGAAGATGAAAAGTTCCTGGATTTTTTTTTGAGGTCTCAAATGGAGGAAAAAGAAAACCACTAGGAAAGGAAACTCTAGTAGTTTATATTGAAAACTCACATTGTATTCTCATTTTTAATGCCTTTCATCAAACTAAAAACCTCTGAAAGATCAGTCTCATAAACTAAACATGCACTGAATTGCAACAAAGCTAAGTATCATATTCCTTTATCAACATTTTTAGGAGGTTCAACTCAAGTTCATATTAATCAGGCTGCTTTTGAACCACCATCCAAGATTTTCCCCCTCACTAAATTCCTTCTAGTATTATTTACATAAAACTAAATTAATTTATATTCTTTGAGAAGGTACTCAAGCCTATTTTGGTTCCAACACAACTCTTTGTGCTCAGACGTTCTTTAGGTTTGCAAATGATTTTGCAAAAAGATTTACTTTTCCTTTAACAACAGCTATTCCCAATTTAACAGAATTATCATTCATATAGAAATTGACAGATAACAACAGAAATAAGATTAATTTGGTTGTTCATCAAGGCTTTGAGGCATTCAACTGAAGCTTTACTAGGACCTTTGTTACTCTACAGATAGACAAAAAAATATACTTACAGATTCATCAGCATTAAATTTTACAGTTGAGAGCAACGCAGAATTGCTTTAAGATAGCCACCTTCGTGCGGCTATTAAGGTTCCTCATTTATCAGCCAAAGAGACAGGACCAGCCAGAGCTGGTTGTAAACTTCTCATTAAAAAGAATTCCTCAATCCACTAGAAAATGTAACTCAGTTTAATTACTAGTAGAGATATGTAAGTCTCCTCATCAAAAACATGCTGATTAATGGAGAAATGCTGAGCACATGAAAATATGGTCCTCGGTCCAGAGTATTCCCTTTTTTTGTTGTTTATTTGGGTTTTTTGTTTGTTTTTGTTTTAAAGAATAAATTTTACCTAAAGTCTTGACATCTTAGATGAATGTCCTAATCATCAAGCTGCTGATTGTATTACCTGACAGAAATGGAGCATATTATTGTTGTTGTGGTTGTTTGATCTATCACAGAATATTTTAGGTATTTAAAACCCCCAAAATATCTCAGAGCTGGGAAAGTCATTTCTTTCCCTGTAGTTTTTCAAACTAATATCCTCTTTCTAAATACTCCTTATTTGTCAACCTTTTCAATAAGACTCAGATTACCAAAATCCCTTGGCAAATACCAAAGCCAGAAGAACATCTATTTGTTTGGAATACAACTCAAATTTCACTCTGATGAGAGTTTAATTTTCTTCATTTTCCATGACTATGATTTCAAAGAACCTTTTCATTTCACAAAGATGAAATTTGTTCTATGAATTAATAAATGTATATGCAAACATCCTGTTTTAAGACACATATTTGTTTAGCCATTTGTGGATTTTACTTATTTTTCTCCCAGTTTTAAGCTCATTAACCAACTAGTAAGTACATATTAATTTTGTAACACCACTGCTAACTGAATAGTCAATCATTTAGATAACAGCTGAAAGTGAAGTCCACCTAAACTTGCACTGAAATCAATGGGATTTGAGCAGCTAAATGCACTGCTATCCCAGGATTAAAATTTTGAAGAGCCAAAAGGTACATGCACATACAACACAAAAAATATATACTATATACTATATATTTATTCCTCCGGTCTCTTAATAAACCTGAATAAAGAATGAAATTATTTAGCATCAGTAATTCAATTAGGCTAAATGGAAAGTGTATACATTAGGGTCTTCTTGTACAGGCTCTGTAAACTTCCTTTCCTTGCTGCGTTGCAGCCTTCTGCATGACTTCAGAAAAATCACTTATGCCTACATTTTCCCAAAGCCATTTATTTGCCTGTCACTGACTGAAAAATCTAACATCCTTGAGAATCTCAGCTTCAGAAAAAGAATAACAAATGGAAGAGCCACTGCTACAATGATGCATAGTGATGTTAAATATACAAAGGATTGCAAAGTGCATAGGTGGGGGCCAATGTAATATTTATGAAGCTTGTATAAATGAGTTTAAAAAAAGGACATTTTTGTTTCTATATCACAAATTAACTAGTACACATTAAGATTAAGATACCTCTAAACTCCTGAACTCAATTTCAGGATCAGAAGATAAGTGAAAATAATTGTATTCAGCAGCATAGCTGGGCATGCCATTCCATTATTGAGGAGACACATATGGGAAGTATATCCAGAAATGTAGATACATTTTACATATGTATTTCTGAATATGTTTCCCATAAATCCTGAGAAAAAACTTCAATCATCTGAGGAAAACCAACATTTGAATCTAAACTGGTCAGGCACAAATTTTAGCATACATTTTCAAGTAGACACTGGTAGGAATGATAAATGAAGCACTGGTTATTAACATTCAGGTAACATGGTACAAACAATAACCAAAACCCATCTGCAGTTTGGAATCACCTGCAACCATCTTAGTCTATAAGGCAACCACAAAAATCCATGGCTCCGTTTCCCCACATGACAGTCCAAACCCACCATAAAAATAGTCAGATTCTCAAACTACGTCACTCTGAGGGGCTCATTCTCTCTTCTCCAAAGAGAAGCTCTTCATATGCTAACTCCTTTATCAAATTACAGGATTTCCAATTATCAAATAACTGTTAATTCTACCTAGGCTCCACTTCCAGCAATCTTCTTACTGGTCAGTTTTTAGCTGAAACAGCGTGCCTCACAGTGACTGCCAGCTTTCTCATATTAACAAAATAAGATTAGCTTTAATCAAATCTGGCTAGATCTATTCCCTTTTGCCACAGAGACTGGTTATATGCTGAAGCTGAAACTTCCAGTCAGGAGCAGCCTGCTCTTCTGCTTGGCAAAGTTACAGTGAGATGTTTGTGTTCTTCTCCCAGTTGTCTGCACATCTCAGGAACCTCCCAGCTTCCATCATTGGCCTCTTCTTTCTTTAACAGCTCAGGTCCTGGAACAAATCTCTTGCAGGGAAGAACAATATTGTAGTTTCAGTCTCTTGAGGGGGTAGAATAACTTTCCCATTCATCCTGTGTTGCTAAGTATTTATGCATATGCTGGGAACTCGTTAGCTAGACTAGTTTAGTAGGCTAAGCAAAGGGTCTAGTCCTGAGGCTAACTAGCACTGACTAGCATGTGTCTACACCATTAAACTCTCTCCAAAAAGGTATCTTGGTTGCCCATTAGAAGTGATCAGCTAAAATGCACTGACTCCTAATGCATACCCAACAAGACTCAGCCATAGCTGGGGCAAGCCCAGAAGACAGACAGCAAGACAGATAAGGACTGTGCTTAACAGTTTAATAGCATAGAGGACTGAATTCCCTTGCCTGGGAGCTTTCCCTAGCACTATTTAATGTACTATTATAGACATGGCTGCAGTGACTTTGATATCTTCATCCCTGCTGTACGTCTCCAAGCAGGTCTCTCTGCTTTGGAGAAGATACACTGACTCATTCTATACTTTAAAAGTTGTAATGCATTACAATTTTTTAATATCAGTCAGACCCTTAAATGCCCACCTGACAGCATCTAAGCCAGATTTATTCTCTGAACAGAAGTAATGCCTTAAATTCCTTTATGCTATCCCTCAAGGTCTGAGAGACTGATTAATTCCTTTATGCTTTGCAGAGGTAGAAGAGATTACAGGCCCTCCAAGAACTGCTTTTGCAGCAATCTTCTAGGATAAAGAAGGGTAGCTGTCACTAACGGTTTTTGTCTCAGTAAGTAGTTTAAAATATTTTTTCTAAACATATTAGGTAATAAAGATTTTCAAATAAAGCCATTTTTGTGCTCCAGAACATCTCAGTCCCCAGAGTTTTCAATTTAACAGAAATAGCAGAACTGGAAATGAAAGCATTGCCAGTATCAGCATAAAACTGACTAGTTCTCTAAAAATTGCATAGCATTGCAGCCTACAACACAGATTTAGGGTATGACTGTCCTGCATATGTCCTGCTTCCACATTCCTACCTCAACAGTTGCCTGTTCACAGTAAAACAGGTGGAGCCTTTTGCTATGACAGCTGCTTCATTGCAGTTCTCAGGGTGATCTTGCCCCACCTGCAACGCAAAGAGGGAGTGCAGCCCGCGGAGCTGCTCCACAGGACTGCTCCCACCGTCCTCACACGGGCTGGGACTTCGGGAGCACATCTTGGGAAAGACCAGCGGGAGCTCTGAGAAATAGCTGATGATTTCTGGGTTAGCCTCAAGTTAACAGAATATCTTGTGCCCGTTTTTTAGGGAAGAGGGTAAACTCTCTTCCCTAAAATATTTTTAATTACAACTTCTGTACAAAGAAGAGAAAAGAGAAGATATATTCTTTTTACATAATATGCACTCCCACGCAGTTTTACAGATTGTGGAATGGCGTGGATATTTTCTATATTTCATGAAAATATGTTAAAACTACCTTTAGCAGCTTTTCCCTGTGTTAAAGGGCCATTTGAGTCCCATAAGGGAAACAAATCGATTTGTGAGAACAGAGGTAGTAATTTGTGGGCTATACTAGGGTTTATTTTATTATCACTGAGTAAAAGCAACTGCTAACGGACAAAAACAGAAAGCCTATCACGAAAATGAAGACATGTAATCCTAACTCCTATCTAACAGGACAGTATCTGTAGCCAGAAGTCAATATCTCCCAGCAACCAGATGGGAACCCAAACATTGCCGAAAGCTTTTTCTCTGACTTTCAAGCAGTTGTCACACAGTAATCTACCCAAGAAAAACACCAGTAACCCCTAAATAACAGAGTCAATAAATACTGAACCAGAATGACAAGAGCAGACTTGTTCTTACTTTACCCTCCTTCATCTGCACTTTGTTCAACAGCATTTCTGCAAACGCGCAACCTCAGAGAGAAAAAAAAAAAAACAAAAGCTCTCACAATCCTACAGAAGGAATTGAAACAGGCTATGTTTTTATGTAGCCTATTTCTACATAGACTCTTATTCTGGAGCAATAACCACCATCTGTCATAAATACAGTCCTAAACACACCAACAATATCTGAAGATCAGGAGATAAGATTTTCACTATGTATCTGAGCAAGAGAGACAGAATAGGAAAAAAAAAATAATCATAACCTGTCATTGAAAATAAAACAACTGATCCATGTTAAAATCTAGATTTGAGTGGGATAGAATAAAGGTATTATTGCAAGATGTGACTATTGTAATATCAATAATAACTGCAACTTAAACCAGATATCACTTGGCATCTGAAAGAAAAGTCCAAAAACAGGGGAAAAACACAAAAGGGGTGGGGGAGGGAGAAAGCAAGCTACTACATCTGCACTAGGCTATGGTATAAATTTACTTACATAATTTGTAGCTCTAAGCTTAAATAGATAATACAGTTATGTCTACGCTTTCCATTGATATAAATAGCAAAATTAATTTTTTTTTTTACATTTTCTACACCTTTCAGAGAAAATATCCAGTTACGACCTCTTTGCAGTCAGATAATGGAGTACAGAGAATACAGCTTTGCTTTCATTACCCCTTAGAGACTTATGGAGGCAGGAGCCTCCATATAAGTATCCTTATAAAATATATTTTCCTTCGGTGCTCTGATTGATTGCTTCCCCGCACAGTGTGAATAAGTTTTCACATTATCTTTGATGCTGCTCAACCACAATTCAACAAACCTTTGTCTTTTTGCCATACAGGAATCAGGAATTTAAGCACTGCAAGCTCAGTTAGTTTTAGTTGGAATGTGGTTATACCTGAAACCTAGTCAAGTTCCTCCTTCTGGTCACTGGTACCGCTATGCACATGTCCAAAACCTCCCACCCATTTAAGCCAGTGGCAACGGTTAGCAAAAAGCGCGAAGCAGCTCCCAACCAGCGCCAGTTGCACAGTCCTCCATCCAGGGGTGAATGCAACCCCGTCCGGGAGGCAGTCTTACTGGGAGTTAACCCCTCCTGCAGTGGACCGGGCTGCTTTATGGATAGATTACCTGCCTCTTAACAGCGAGGGCCATTTCATCAGCAGAGGGCAGAAGAGCTCAGCAAAATCAGAATGTGAGATGCTGACATTGATACCAGTTTTGAGACAGAAAAATAATGGTGTGTAATAATATAAATCAATAACTAACAATGTTTTTTGCTATCCAGCAGTGGATGGACCTTCTCACTCTATATTCTCTTTGATCTAAAGCACCAATAATATTCCTTTTAGGAAGGTCATCTGTTTCCAGGACCAGGACACTCGACTTCTCAATTCCTCAGTGAAACATTTTGGTCAGCACAGATGTGTTAGTCATAAATCAAAACACTGCCCATCACAGCTTGGGCTCCCCGAAGTCCCTAGTTATGCCAAAATATCTTGTTTTGGCTGGCATTTTGCATGTGGGTAAGATTCCAGGAGAAGATATTCCAGAAAAGGCACAATTTGCTGCTAAAAGCTACATTGAACTTGGCAACACTTTGCCAGCAAGGGACATGAGTACAGTTGCACCCGCAAAACACATCTGAATACTCCATCACTTTTGCAGACAAAATTTGAAGGAAAGAGATAACGTATAAAGCACATTTGCTCCACAGACTTTGACTTAGGGCTCTTATCTATTGTTAAAATTAGGGACCTGATTAATTGCAAATGTTGTTAAATTTACTCTACCAGTATTACAATATCATTATGTAACAGTTAATTTGTCATATCACTCCAGGCATCCTGAAGTGCTGTGGGACTTTGTTTATTTTGCACCATTTTTTTCTCCTCTGGGAATCAGAATGGGGAGAAAGAAGAAAAATTATGTTGGATAAAGGAAGCTAAGATAATTGTGCGACTTTTATACAGTTAATGAGATATAGTTCTGAAATGCCGATATAATTTTGCAGAAAACTTTTCTCTTTAGGAAAAAAAAAAGTCTTGAATGGAACTAAATCAATGTTTTTTCACCTTCCATATCTCCCAGGTCTAAACAAAATTGAAATGTCAAATTTCATCAAGAAAAAAATGCCAGACAATCTGGAAATGATTCAACCTTTTTATCATATTTCTTTTCTTTATTTATAAGAAAATGAAGTACCTGGGAAAGATGTCAGTCAGGGAAGTAGGTATAGTTACATGGGAAAATCCATGAGCAAGGGGCTCTTCCCTATTCTGTTTATGTTCTCTACCATCATCAACATTCTCTTCCCTTCCAAAAAAAGCTTCTGTAACTAACTATAATGTTAATATGGTAGGTGAGCAGTAACAAACCTCACAACCTGAAAATTCAGCATTTTCCTTTTGATAAGACGAATCTACATAACAAAATATAAAAAAGTAACATGGGAGCTGCAGAAAATGCCAGATGAGTGCAGTGATCTATTTAGATAATTTTCTGATAGAAACCAGCCTTAGATGCTTGAGAGAACTGGGCAATCTTTAGAATTACAACATAAGCTGTTTCTAAGGCTCCAGTCACCTAATCGTTTCTTTATCTTCCGTATCAAAATTCCTATTATTTTCCCTACCTAACAGATTTTTTAAAGTCCTAATTAGCTTATAAATATGTACTTCTTGTTTGATTCTAGTTAATTTCTCAGAATCATGTGGAAAATGAATTAATGAAATAAATTAATTATGCATCAGAGAAAGAAGCATTTATTTGCATAATTCTTAAAACTTCCCCATTCTGTTTCATTAGATGCCCTTTGTACCTGCATTCTCTGGAAAGGCAAGTGGAAACTGCTGAATTAGCTTCTCTGTACAGCTTGTTGTTTTAGATGACTTTCACACGCTTACTCAGCTGCCCACATATATACATTCATCCCACTGGATTTAAAAATAAAGATGAAGAGTAATGGAGGACTGATACATTACCTCCTATTTCCATCAGGGTAGGACTATTCAAATAGGAAGTTACAACTTAGAAGAAAAACCCTGTAGGTTCATAACTCACCTACTTTGCTGCTATTTATTCTTGTGCCATGTCCATGAAATACAGCACTTTTAATGTTACCACACTTAAGCTGTACAGGTATGCCCAAGAAGAAAATTTTGAAGAACCTCAGAAACCTAAAGCCATTCTTAAAGGGAAAAACCCTCATGGAAATTTGCCTTAATAAGGTTTTTAAAAATCTGTGGTATCAGTACAAAACCCAACTGTTGCACAACGTAGCTTTACAGAGGGACAGCTCTGCCTGCAAGGAAGGTAGGATGACTTACCCCACCGTCTCTGCAGAGGAAGCTCCTGCCCATCTGCAACAAAGCCAGCCCTTACACCTACCTGGAAGAGATAATGATGTGCTCTAATCCCCATGTATATCACAAAATTCGATCATATAGCCAGCCCTTCGAGTGCCCCAAGACTTTTGAATATGTGTCTGTAAGAAGAGGCTTGGAAGCCTAAATCTTCTTCCGAAACTAACCTCATTATTCTGGAATCCTTTAGTATGCAATGACACGAGGAATGATATAACCTATTATGGAGGAAAATAAAACAAACATAAAAACAAACAAACATGTGATACTTTGGCTAATACCTCACCATAGTATTTTGCAACCAAGCTGGCCATGAAAGGAGGATTTGGGGACTTAGGGAAGGAATGATTACTCACAATCTATGACTCTGTTTATTTCTAGTAGCATGGGTCTATTGAACTCCATGCAAACACGTTATGGTTTTTCTTTCCCAATCAGGGACTATACATGTATTGTACCTTAAACCCTTCTAAAATTGTACTTAAATTCACCTCTGGGCATCTTGATTTGGAATGCTAATAGCTGTATTTAGCAGGTTTGGCATCTGCTCACCTTATTTGTATTCATACATCCTGCTTTGTACACATAAGTACCAGCCCGAAAAGATTACAACTGGATCCCACTCATTCATGATAGCAGGCCCTGAGTAAATATAAAGATGATGGTCTGTCACAGTAGAAAATGATTTGTAGCAATTTTGGAAGAATTATTTGAGGACAGACACTGGTGGAATAGAGCTCTTTGCCCCTATTTTTTTTCTCTCAGAGCTCCATAATACAATGTCTTCGAGAATCAATCCATCTCTCAAACATATAAAATCCTGCTGCAGAACCACTAATACAACAGAAACAAAATACACACTATTCTTTGTTTAATTCAAACTAGTTCTACTGTGAGGCATCTTCCTTGCCTTTTAATAGGTGGATATGTTCCAACAGTCTCATTTTCTCAGATAATGATGCAAGTATGCACCAGCAAACAAAAATCAGTTTTACATATCATTAACCCTGGGTGCAGAAATTGCTCCACTAGTGCTACAGATGCTGATGTGAGAAATGGCTGTGCCCCTCCCCAAGGGTAAGAATTGTCATTCTCATAAATTTCCTCCTGAAAAGACAGTGTGAGTCAAGGGTTATCTCACCCAAGAGGAGCAACTCTTTGGGGCTGGGTGATTTTTGGTGTGCCGGGAAACACCCATTCTCTCAGCTAACACGGCAACTTCAACAGAATGCTGAAAACTGCCTTATAGAGATAGAAACTTTGAAAATTTTGATCTGCCTCACAAATATGAGATTTTAGGTACCCATTTTTCAATACATTCCTATGCCTATGCCTATGCCTATCAATTCAACATATCTCTGATGAAGAGATAGAAACCTTACCTTCAGAAGGTGTTTGATTCCATCCTAAAATAAGAACCTATAACTGATAAACAATATAGCCGTGTTCTGAAGGTGCCTGTTGGTTACAGAGGAAACCAAGATAACTAGATCAAGCTAAGCAGTTAATTTTTACAGAGTTGTTATGTGATATGATTTTGGTCCTTTGAGATTGATATACATCTTCCTGCCTTTACACTTGTGAACTATCATAATCAGCACAAGCCACTTACGAGAAAGTAAACTAAATTTTATCCTTTTTTTGGTGCAACAACAGAACTAATTAGTTATTTCCAACTGAAGTGCCAATCAGTGACATCTGCGCCGAATCACTGAAATCAATTAAAGTAATTGGCTTCTACAAGTGGAAGGGACATGTGATTCATAACCCTTTATTTTTGGCAATACTATTCCAGAAGAAAACAAGCGAGGTCTACTTTCCACAACCTAAGATGTGATTGCATAGCCTTAAATGTTAAACAATACTTTCAAACATGAGAAATAATTCTCCTCTGCTATATCTGCTCATTTGAGCAGTTGTCTGCATGTCAATAACTATGGTTATCATTTTTATGATCATCTCCTGTACCAGCCTGTCGCCTTAAATCTGCTCCAACCTGTCTAAATACACACACATACATAAATATTGTACATCAGTCAAGCATGAATCAAGTAGAAGTTTAAATATATAGTGGCTGGCATGTATTTATTTGAAAATCTGCCCTTCTTTCTTGCTAAGTTATCCTACCATACTTCTTAGACTGGGACCCCAGGTGAAAATCTGGCAAGAGTGTGGGCCAGGAAATTCAATTCTCCTGGTGATTCCTAAACTTGCTCTTGCTCATTGAATTTTACTATGCAGCAGGAATGCGAAGGGATGAAAATTTGAAGCGGAAGAGACAATACGATATAGACTGGCCAACAGTATGGACCCTTGCCGTTGCTACTTACCACTCATTTGAGACAGATGAAACAAACCTGCTGCCTCCAGAAAAGGTTTTATTTCTAGTATACTTTTTGCCCTCTATGCCTAGGTCAAAAGCAGTATCTCCCAACCACAGAAAATGAAAACAGCTACTGGGTCTCTCCCTATCTGGGAGTTTGCACACTCTTTAAGTTCATAACAATATATTGGCGGCAACTACCAAGTACTCCCCATTTTGCCAGATTGGAGCTTCAGAGCTTCCATCGATGTGGCTTCCTAGGGAGGGCTCTTGAATCTAAATGAGTTTCTAGATCAACTTCCAACAATTATGATATATTTTTATAATTTTTATATATTATCCCAGATGCCATGTAATACTTCAGAGGACCTTAAAGGTACCGTAAGAGAGGTTTCTCTTAAAAGTTTAACCACAGGAGGGATGAAAATCAAATGGCAGATTCGGAGAAAGCGATGGAAGTTGCCCCTAGGATTCATGGCCCTGTATTGTACTGTACGGACATATCTAACTCACTTTTCTTCTCCTAAATGTGTAAATTCAATGCTTTTGAGAATTGCTGCTCCCAGCTACATTTAAGTATCTAAATCCTTATCACACATATGAAAGCAAACATATAACTTGGATAAGATACAAAAAGAGGATGCTAAAAAGATGCAGTTGCCAGAGCAAACTTGTACATTGTTAAGGTTCCTTCTTCCCATCACCCCCTAGGATTTATTACTTGCAATATTACAGCGTGAATGACCCAGACTTCCCTGAAAGGGAAGCCACATCACTATCTAACAGAAAGGCATCTACAGATTTTCCAGTCATAGTAAAATCAAAGCAATTTCTATGCACAACTAAATGTCAGTATAAATTATACAAAAAAAGAATATTTTTATCAGCTCTAAAAGAGAAATGACTAATTCAAATTAATTCGTCATTTATTTTGGGGATATGCCACTATCCCAAGAGGCAGGTTGTGTGTTCGAAGGACTGATTTCCTTGATTCTACTTTTCATCTCAAAACTGTGTTGTCATTAGCTTGCAGATTTCACTGAACGGAAGTGTTTAATCACTTGACAAAAGTGTAAAGCGTAATCCAATTTCTTGCCACTGCTGCTACCAAGCAGCCAAATCATTATACATCTTTAGCTTGACTTTGTCAAATAAAAGATATTCATTAGAGTCACTTGTCACTCTAATGCACTGCTGGCTGAATGAGAGGAGGGAGAAAATCATAAAGAAAGAGACATAATGGTAAAGCACCATCACAAACATCATACAGCAGTCAGGGAAGGAAGACAAGCACGCAGAAATAAATCTGGCATCACTAAAGTGACTTGTCCGGTGCTCTTCCTCACTATTTTGGGCATGTGAAAAGCTTCAGTGCAAGTCATCTTGCAAAGTTCAGTCCGAATTATGCACAAATCTAATCCTCATGAGATAGAGAGCTACACAGGGAAAAGAAAGGCTGGGAAAAAAAAAAATCAGACCGCAGAATTCATTTGGTACTGCTTGCTCTTACAGGGTATTAGCTTAGCATTGTAAAGACACTATTTTGATTTTTTTTCCTATCAACATCTAATTCATAACAGTGACAAATCCAATATATTCAGATAAAGAAAAAAAACAACTACTTTATATCTTCAGGCAGTAAAATGGTTATGTTATCAGTAGCTACAATCACCTACAGCAACCAGAACACTCTGCTGGTGGACCTGTGGACTTGCTAGTGAGCAGTTCTGAATTATCTTAACTGATAATTGAATTATCTTAAAGAGTTCTGCCCAAATCCCTAACTTTTCTTCCCAAAGAGGCATGGGATATTTATTCAGATATTCATTTGGTTTAAAGAGAAAGATGTACTTGGGTGATAATTAATGCATTCAGCTGGCCAGTTCATTACTCAGATCATTCAAAATCAACCAGGAAATGTAGGCAAACACCAAAACAGAATTTTAGCTCAATAATGCTTTATAATTGCTCCTAGTGTTCATGAGTTCAAAGATCACAGTGTCTGTCATTATCACAGAATAGAGGCAAGAAGTACTTTGAGAAAAGGGAAGCTTCCAGACATTAGACTTGTTAATCCCATAATATAGGAGTGTGATAGATATTTAGCAATGGTGGCATTTAGGGATGGTCCTGGTTTTGAACAAGTATCCATCAGCTCACTGAGCAGGGCTATTTATTTATTTATTTATTTATGGAATGAGGAACCCACACTCTTAATAACTTTGTATCTGCATGACAGTATTTACTGAGAAAAGGACAAGAAGGTGCTCAAGAAGGTGACAAGAAGGTGCTCAAGACTAGTCAGCATGGATTCGCGAAAGGGAAATCATGCTTGACTAATCGGATAGCCTTCTATGATGGGATGACCGGCGGGATAGAGGAGGGGAGAGCGGTGGATGTCATCTACCTTGACTTCACCAAGGCTTTTGACACCGTCCCTCACAACATCCTCCTGGACAAGCTCTGGAGGTGTGGGCTGGATGAGTGGACACTGAGGTGGATTGGCAACTGGCTAGATGGCAGAACTCAGAGGGTGGTGATCAGCGGTGCAGAGTCTAGTTGGAGGCCTGTGGTGAGCGGAGTCCCCCAGGGGTCAGTCCTCGGTCCAGTCCTGTTCAATTTATTCATCAACAACCTGGATGAAGGCACAGAGTGCTCCCTCAGCAAGTTTGCAGATACGAAGCTGGGAGGAGTAGCGGATACTCCAGAGGGCTGCGCTGCCATCCAGAGGGACCTGGACAGACTGGACAACTGGGCGGTCAAAAACCTCATGAAATTCAACCAGGCCAAGTGCACGGTCCTGCACCTGGGGAGAAATAACCCCAGACACCAGCACAGGCTGGGGACCGACCTGCTGGAGAGCAGCTCTGCTGAGAAGGACCTGGGCGTCATGGTGGACGACAGGCTGACCATGAGGCAGCAGTGTGCCCTCGTGGCCAAGAAGGCCAATGGGGTCCTGGGGTGCATTAAGAGGAGCGTCTCCAGCAGGTCGAGGGAGGGGATCCTGCCCCTCTACTCAGCCCTGGGGAGGCCACATCTGGAGCACTGTGTCCAGTTCTGGGCCCCCCAGTACAAGAGGGATGTGGAGCTGCTGGAGAGAGTCCAGTGCAGGGCCACGAGGATGATCAGGGGCCTGGAACATCTGCCCTGTGAGGAGAGGCTGAGGGAGCTGGGCGTGTTCAGCCTGGAGAAGAGAAGGCTGAGAGGGGATCTGATCAGTGTCTATAAGTACCTCAAGGGAGGCAATGAGGAGGATGGGGCTGGCCTCTTTTCAGTGGTGGTCACTGACAGAACCAGAGGAAATGGCCACAAATTGAAGCATAAAAATTCCCAGGGAACTTAAGGAAGAACTTCTTGACGGTGAGGGTGACAGAGCACTGGAACAGGCTGCCCAGAGAGGTTGTGGAGTCTCCTTCTCTGGAGATCTTCAAGACCCGCTTGGATGCAGCCCTGTGCCACGTGCTCTAGGTGTCCCTGCGTGTGCAGCGGGGTTGGACTAAATGACTTCTAGAGGTCCCTTCCAACCTTAAGCATTCTATGATTCTATGAAAAGCCATGTTTTACTTAATCAAGGGCGTCTGTTGAAAGCCGCTCAGTTGTATGTAGAGTTCACACTAGAAAGCAGCAATACCACTGGTCCAGATGACATCTCAAAACTGAGCAAGCCTTTTCTGCACTTAGCTCCACTGGAGTGGTATTCAGAGCTCAAAGGACTCAAAAATGCTGCTGCTGGGGCTATCATGTCCTTTTGCAGTAAAACAAAATACACCAGCCATTCCCTACAGTTACCAAAGGGATGTTTTATATTCAGGAAACTCGTAGGCCTTGAAGAGAAAATTAAATTGGAGACAAATACTGTATTGCATATATAATATAGTGAGTAGATGAGCCTCACCCCTGCTTTTCTTGTGATGTGGTACCAGTTTCCTTCCCAGTTATTCTTCAGCTACCAAGCTGCGAGTATGTTCATATCCCAAGCCACACACATTGCTAACATTATGAATATCCTTGCATAAATATTAAAGTACTAAAACAAGCTGCTCCTAGCAAACTGTTACCAAGCAGGAGCACCTATCCAGCCACACCAAGCTGCCTATAGCACCAAGCTGCCTATAGCAGCAGCTGAACTGTCAGCAAATGCAGGGAACTGGCCCCTTGGGGTACTGTGGCACCCAAACATGTTTTTTTGGCAACAGAAGAGGTAGTCAGTAACCCTTCAAAATACCCACACACTAGCTAAGAATGCACTTCTTTTCCTTTTCCCCAAAATATCCTTTCCTGCTGTAAAAGCAGCTTTTCAGAGAGGGATTTGGGAGTCCTGGTTGACAACAGATTAACCATGAGTCAGCAGTGTGCCCTCATGGCCAAGAAGGCCCATGGGATCCTGGCTGCATGAGGAGGAGCGTTGCCAGCAGGGCGAGGGAGGGGATCCTGCTCCTCTGCTCAGCTCTGGTGAGGCCGCTCCTGGAGTATTGGGGGCAGCTCTGGGCTCCCCAGGACAAGAGGGATGTGGAGCTTCTAGAGATGGTCCAGCTGAGAGTGACAAAGATGATTAAGGGAGTGGAGCATTTGTCATATGAGGAAAGACTAAGCGAGCTGGGCCTGTTTAGCCTGGAGAAGAGAAGGCTGAGAGGAGATTTGATCATGTTCAAGTACCTGAGGGGTGATTGTAGGGAGGATGGGACCAGGCTCTTCTCCGTGGTGACAGGACAAGTCACAATGGGCACAAACTGAAACCCAGGCAGTTCCACCTCCATATGAGGACGAACTTCTTTCCTGTGAGGGTGACAGAGCCCTGGCACAGGCTGCCCAGAGAGGCTGTGGAGTCTCCTTCTCTGGAGATCTTCCAAACCCGCCTGGATGCCACCCTGTGTCCCGTGCTCAAGGTGTCCCTGCTGGAGCAGGGAGGTTGGACTAGATGATCTCTAGAGGGCCCTTCCAACCTCAACCATTCTGGGATTCTGTGTGATTCTGTGAAAGAGTATTAGCAGCTCAGTTTCATGGCCTTATTTGCTAAAAATTACTTATGAAGCTTTCCATAAAGAGAAGACAGGACTGTTTGCTTGACTAATTCCTTTTCAGGCTAATTTTATGGTTGCCGTCACCCATGAGCAAAATCCTGCCATTTCACCAAAAACAGCAATTGTGTGATGTCATCTTCAGTCCCAGCAGGCACAGTGGTAGGCAGAATTCAATCTGAAGAGCATGTGTTACTTTTGTTGTTAGCATTTATTTACTGAGTTCTTAAATATATCTATCATCCATGCTTCAAGGGCATGCATAAAATAAAAACTAGACTACATGATATGCCTGCCATAAGAACTGACTGAGGCAAGAGTGACTAATATAAGCTATTATTATTACTGCTTTCCTGGATGCTTTAAGCAAAAGATCTGTGAAACTAGTGCAGCAGTCCACTGAGAAATCACAATGGAGTCTACGAGCAACAGACAAAGCAAAATATGCAGAGACATTTCCCACAGTGAACATTTTTAAACATTTTGTTTGAAATTGCTACACTGCATAAAGCAGCCTTATAAAAATAAATATATGGTGATGGATGCCCTACAAACATATCCCAGGGGTCTCTTCAGTTCTAAGTTCATTTAAAGGAGCATCACAAAAATGAACTATAATCCTGATTTTTAAAAAATGGAATTAAATGTAAACATAATTGTAATGGGGAAGATTCACTGATGCAACCCAGTTGTTTTTTTTTTTTTTTTTTTTTTTCTGCTCTGGTTATACAAAATAGTCATAAATGCATGTGAACTGGGGCTGGGGGTTGCTTTCAATTATGATGGGAGCACACAGAAGCCAGAACACATAATTAAGTTTGGACTTTTGATTGTAAGTGGAACTAATTTCATGAAGTATAATCAGGATAGCTTCTTAATAATAGATCAAAGATAGAGTTACCTTTGAAAGGAAGGTGAATATCATTAATACCTCTGTAGAAGATTTGCCAAAAGAAATGCTCTTGGTCAGCTACAGACATCTAGACTCTGACTCCAGAGTCTCAATGATAGAAAACTGCTGACTCTTGTACAGATATATGAAATCCTGTATCCAACACCACAAGTCTTATCTGCATTTGCTTGACATACTTACATTTCACTGAATCATATCCGATGCCAAAACAAAAAGAACACAAGCATTGCCAAGATCAAGGTCTCTGAAGCAAACCACTACATTACAGAACTCATGGGCAGCAGAAAAAAAAAAAAAAAAACTTTATAATCAGGGTTTAGCACTAAACATGTACTTTCCTGGCTTTCCATTATAGTTTATATTAAACAATAAAAATACATTGTCTCTTACTGTGAAAGACAGACAGAGACACTACATGAAAACAGAAGGGGCATGCAGCCTAGGTAAAGAAGCTGAATGGCCTTCATTTCATTCTGAGTAAATGCAGTAGTACCTCAGTAATACTGAGGCCTCAGCAAATAACTTTTATTGTGTTGCTTTTATTATTTCCAGAAAGCCAGAGAGTCTCGCTGATGCTAAAGGTCTCGCCGATGCTAAAGGACTGTCATGTTTGGCCTTGACCACCAAGATTACATCTGAGACTGCTGATTTTATTGTGAGAGTGATGTTGGAAAGAAGAGAAAAATATATTGCCTAAGAACATGGGAAAGGAAGTTCATGAGGAAATTTTCCCACTGATTTATCAGTCTATAGCACGACATGAGTATTTTACTGTCAAGAAGACTTATGTGAGATGTATATGCAGTGGGTGTGTATCTACATACATATGTGCATACAGTGCATTTAGTGAAGTAACACAGGTCATATTGTTTTCTGAGTTCTATTATGATCCAGAAACCACTTCACTGTTCACCTACCTACCCCTTGAGTAACACACGAACTGAGTCAATATTGATGTTTGGGATACTATCCTAGGCATCCCTGGAATAACACACTACTCAGAACAGTAAGCACCAAGTAATAAAATAATTGACACAGCACAACTGAGCATACATTTTAGTGGAACCATTAGCATTAAACATTAAACATTAAAAGCACAAGTTCTCAGCTTGCTTTGAGGACCTCAGCAACACATAGGAGAAACTTTCAAGTAACACTTGAGTGTATTTCCAGAGATGGCTGTTTCCTTTAAGGAAGTTCAGTGAATGAAAATGTAACTCTCAGCCAAAGTTACCCTAAATGGAGTAATTATCCTATGGAATTTGGCCTCTGTCCTTCAACACACTGACCAAGGCAAATCGAAGCTAATGTTCAGTGAATATTGTCCTGGCCTCATGTCAAGTATCATTAGCTGCTTCAATTGACATTGTAAAATCACTTGGGTCTTATTTTGTGTTTTGAAGATGTGACACTGGTGAGCAACTTGTTCCCAATTTCAGTTTGTGCCATCCTGTGTTATGCTTTGGTTTCAGAGTATAGAAAAATAAAGATGTTTGCGTATCTCATCAACAATACAAAGTAAAAATTATAAAATGAATGGAGAGAGACAGTACAGAGTGAAATCACATAATCTATTTTACAGTGAACTGGAGATCACAGAAGAACTGAGACGAACAACCATTCTATTCTCTGCTTATCCTAGTGACTACTTGACTTCTTCTTGAAATACATTTTCAGACCTTTTCCTCTGCCTGTTCTGTGAAAATATGCTTGCGATGGTATTTAATAGCTAAGGCTCTATGGCTCGGGAAATCATGCTTCTTCTGTGATGGAGAAAGGCAGGAGGTCTTCCACAGTCATTTCTTCTTCAGATTAATTTAGAAGCTGTAGTTTAGAAGATTCTGAAGACAATTTTTTCTAATGCCTTGTGTCAAAACATTAAGCAACAGTACTGAAAAGAATTCAGAGACTGTACATGTGAAAGAAAAGAAAAATTTTCTGCTTGGAGGAAAAAGGACAGCTTCAGAGGGCCATAAACTGATCTAATTACTCACTGCACTCTGAATAGGAAGCCATATAAGCTCCTCACTAGTGTTGCCTGAACAATCGTCTGTAACAAAAAGAAATCTTAGAAAAGAGAATATATTTTAGTGTGCAGTCTGAATTTGATACCTCTGCTTTCTTTTTGAAGTGCAGTGTATGACAGTGATGACGGTCCAATATTTTGTGTCTTTGGCTAATAGGAACTGGGCAATATTTACAGTTATTATTGAAAAAAATCATACGGGTAATTTTGTCAGTATCTCATTAAGCCTAGAATAGAAGGGTAATGACGGGGATTCTGTGTGATGTACTTCTCAGGTTCCATTTAGGATCCCTCGGATCCCCATAGGATCCCTATGTGCTGGGATCCTCTCCCTGGGATATCCCCTTCCTATGATCATAATGGTTGGAAAAGACCTTCAAGATCGGGTCCAACCGTAACCCCCTAGCACCTCGCCTGCCAAACCATGTACCTACGTGCCTCATCTACATGTTCCTTGAATGCTTCCAGGGACGATGACTCCACCACTTCCCTGGGCAGCCTGTTCCAATGCTTCCCTACTCTTTCCGTGTAGAATTTTTTCCTAATATCTAACCTGAACCTTTCCTGGAGCAACTGGAGGCCATTTCCTCCTGTCTGGTAGTTATTCTGGAGAAGAGACCAACCCCCACCTCCCTATAACCTCCTTTCAGGTAGTTGTGCCTGGCTTCCCAGCCAGCCACGCTGTTAATGTGGGCCTCAGCTTACACAGCACAACAGGAATCTTCAGAACACAGTCCGTCTGCAAAACCTCTCCTTTCTTCTCCCACTGCCCAGTCAGTAAGTCAAATTTCATTTCAATATGTTGATAGCAGGAGAAAGTGTGACATTTGTACTTCTCTTCCATCCTCTAAGAACTGAGGAAATGCTAAATCTAGCTGTTCCCTAAGTTGCAGCACACCACCATTAATATCGTATGGGCTAGATAAAGAGCTGCAGAGGAGGAGGAGGAAGAGGGTTGTCTTCCAAAGTAACTCATGACAGAAGATCATAGCACTAACATCAGGCTTTTCTTTTTCTAAAAAAAAAATCTGCAGGATTGCCATGATAGGAGCAGCAAATTATCAGGGCAATTTTACACATGTCAGTGCATTTAGCACGATGACTGCCAACTTCACCATGAATTCACCTATAAATCATGCTGATACAGGAAATCTCTGCTGTCTAAGGAACTGAAAGGAAATTTCCTCTCTAAAACCTTTACTATAATGGTATGGTAGGTAGGTAGAGTTCATTGATAAACATGACAAAAATTTCAAAGACTCATAAAGTAATTATAATTAATTATAAATAATTATTTCTCCAATATGATTCACCTCAATGTCATGCTTTTTGCATATTATTCATGTATCATCAACATGTAAAGGCTAAATACAAATTCTGAGGCTATTTGCTCTGCAGTCTCTATTCATCATGCAATCTTTT
This sequence comes from Crypturellus undulatus, assembly GCA_013389825.1. Classification (NCBI taxonomy): domain Eukaryota; kingdom Metazoa; phylum Chordata; class Aves; order Tinamiformes; family Tinamidae; genus Crypturellus; species Crypturellus undulatus. The sequence continues at coordinate 275,514 of VWPW01021496.1, forward strand.
AGTACATAACAGAGAGGTCACCATTTATGAACAGCGTTGGAGAAGCTGATGATTAACAGGAACATATACTAGGCCATGATTTTTCTTTCTAATGAATCAAACTGAGTGCCTGAAATTGCATCTAATTTGATTCTCTCTTGCTCTTTATTACATTCCACACACATCCTCCAAAAATAGATGCTAATTATCAGATAAAAATAAATAATGTACAAGCAATTTTTGTTCTTAATTAATAGAAGAATTATTTTCATTATTCACGAATAGTGCTCTCTGTACATACACAAAATTCATCAGAAATATAGATACACATTTAAATGTATTAAAATATAGGTCGGGTACAGTATGCAGTTCCAATTCATTTTTCCTACAAAGACCATTTCTATAAAATCTGAATTTATTTCCCAGGTAACACAGAAGAAAGCATTTAGCAGAAGAGATTTCTCATTTTACCTGTATTCCATCTAGAAAGTATGCCATAAGTCTTTGTAGGTGAGCAATGGAAAAGATTCGTCACATCAGAGAGGAGAGAAGCAGTCAGCACGCAGATGTTATCCAGAGCTACCACAGGTGTTAAACTCCTGATAGCAAACCGATTATTAAAACCCTCTTCCCCTTTAGCATGGGCTTGTAAGTTGACAGCAAAAGACTCACTATTAGCTAAAACTAGGCAGATGGCATCTGAAGCCAACAGTAATTATTTTAAGTTAGATTTTTCCAAATGAGCCTATTGGGTTGACTTTCCAAGATAAGATTGTCTCTTATAAAGCAGGGGGGAAGAAGGTGTTTAAGGAGCTTTCTTTATAATCCTTATTAAAAAAGCCTTATTTATTCAAAATTAAATACTACAAGTTGCTACTGCATATCATGGGATCTATGCTCTTTTTGCATTCCACTCAGCGGCAGTCACAGGAGGAGAAACACAGAGCCCTTCCTCAAAGATGGGATTTTAAGAAACACAAAAGCTTAACAATACACACCAAGCTAAGCGAAATAAAAGAATTTCCAAATATTTAGAAAGAAGGCCTTGTCACTGTGAAAAACAGCACAAATATTAAGGAAGGAAAGGAGACACCGCAAGGAGTGCCTGGCTGAGGTCTGCCACGCTGCCAGTGATTGCGACGATTGCAGGAGCGTCTGACTTGTGGTCAAAACAAGCAATGGACCATCTATGAATTAATCCCTACTCGACAACTGCTAATGAACAACCTAATGTTCACTAAAAAAAGAGAGAGATATCTATAGCATATGGATTCATAAGCTTTTTTTAAAAAGCTAGTGCTTTACATTTCAGCAATATTACCTTATTATACTGCCTTTCCCACAGGACTGAGGAGTCTTGTTTGCCACTTTCATGCTGGTTACTGAAATATCTCTAGTATGCGATCAGGTTCACTCCTCAAATTTTTTAAAATAAGCAGATGTGGTTTATTTATTTAGCTCATTTCTGCATTAACGGTCAAGATGATCAAGACCTTGAAGGATTTGTGTGCCCCAGAATTGGGCATATTACTGCAAATTGGTTATATCTATACTAGCTTCCATCCCGTTATCCAAGATGGATGTTCATACAGTGCATTAGTCACTTCTTATCATAATGTGTCAAGAACTCACTTGTATTTGACCACCTTTTGTCCTTCACATCACCGTGAGAAACACTTCATACCAACTTAGAAACCCACACTAAGTCAACAGAGATTTCTTGCTTTACTTCCAAATGTGTAACTGTATACTGACAAAAAAAAAACAACTTGATATTGCTCGCTGGTGTTCAGATTACCAAGCCATCCATATCTATCACTGTGTTCTTCATTATTTAAATTTTCTCTCAGTGGCTTTGTGTACTGGGATAACTTTAATTATAATGATTTTCTGTTTTCTTTGAAGTCACCGATAAAAATGCTAAAGAGCGTAGGAGCAAGAGCAAATCTACAGGAAACAAACCCACTTGACAGTCATTGCTTGTTTATATTTATGTTCTGAAACCTAGCAGATATTGGTCCATTTACAAAATTGCACTTATTCAGTACCTATATAACTGCTGCCTCAGGCTGGCCTCTAGAAGTCCAAGATTACATTTTATTTCATCTATTTTCTTTCTTAATTAAGTCTTCAAGATAAAAGGATTATCAAGATAATAAGATATCAAGCTAACATAAAGATCTGTTTTTCATAAAAACACACTAACAAACACTAACTGGATTGCTCTGCTGTTAATGCTCTATGAGTTGAGTCCAATGCTAACAAGTCTACAATTGACTGCTTTTGTTTAGTGTTTCTTCCTGTCCTCTGAGACTGCTCCAGTTCTCCATGATTTATTAACAATCCAGCGACGCAGCTCTCTTTACACTCTCAAAAGCTTCCCTACAAGCTGCTGTTTAACATCCATCTCAGCTCTTGCTGAAAGCACTGCATTAGCTACTCTTCACTTCATGCACAGCAAAAATATTCTTAGCTCTACCTTCTCCGCAGTAATTTCTTAGGAGCAGCACTAAGAGACCTTTTACAAGTTGGATATTCTCCAGTACCATCTTGTGAAATTTTGTTTCTCTTTTCAATTTACCTGAGATTTTACCTTTTAATTTATATTCATGAAAACAATCTCTTTTTTATTTCAAGTTTATTATGTCTTTTTTATGTTTTAGAAATGGTTTTGCTTGTCTCTATCAGTTTATGTTCTTAAAACAGTGCAGCAGTCTCGAAAACTCTGGGTTTTGAACACCTACTGAAAGATCCTTAAGCAGTTCCCATACGTCTTGCTTATTTTTCTCAAAGCTTTTTTAGTTCATCATAGCTTTTAGACTCATGAAGCTAGTCCTTTTCACATTCAAATTACGCAAATACTTACCACATTATTTTCCATATATATATAATCAAGTCATGTCAACTTGTAAATAAACTACTTGCTATCGGTTTCTTTTACATGACAAAAAGGCTAATATTGAATTTTACCCTGCAGCATTTCTTACATGAAGAATTGCCATATCTCACTCAAGATATATACATATTTTATACATATTATTTGTTTGTGCATCTATTTTGAAATACTGATTTTGCAATATTAGTAACATGAAACCTCTATTCTCTAGCCTAACATTTTAAATAGCTTCTCAAGCAACTGGTCATTCTGTTGTAAGTATGATAGGATGGTCTCTGGTAGAAAAGGAATAAATTGCCTGTCCTTCGCATTATCTATTGAGATATTAATCCATACGCATTCAAGATCTTTTCCATCCAAGTGGAACAACAACAGCATATAGCGGGTACACTGAAGAAACTGTAGAAGCAGATTAAATTTCAAAGTACAAGTTCGTCCATTCTTCCCTAAGAGCTCAAGATAATTCTAAGTTCACATAAATGTCAACAGTAGTGTCCCTACATTATTCTCAATACTAGAAGTTAGAGAAAAATTAGTTGTTAGCAGCACTTAATTCTACCAAAGACAAGCACCTTTCCTAGTACATATAAATAGTTGTAACTCTTATGTTATTCATCCATTTAAAATACTGCATTTTGATAAGTAATTCAACCAGTAGGGTAAAACAACACAAACTAGAAATAACATCAAATATTTTGTCATGGGTAAAGAACATCAAGGAAAGCATCAGTGATAGTCACAACTGTTTACTCTGGTCCCCTGCTGTGCTATGCTGAGATGGAGCACTTTGTATAAAAGAAATGAATACTTTTTCTCCTCAAAAGATAACGTGAAATGCAGCCAGATTGCTTCCTTCAGCAACTAGTTGCTACCAGAGATAGTAAGGCTAGGACTATTATCCTCACTGGAACCCACATAAAGAAATACTATCATGTATAAGTATGTATCTGATTGTGGACTACAGCTAGGCAAAGTGTGAAGAAACCTATATTAATATTCATGGACATGTAAGAATGAAATTGCATTCATCCATATTCATGACTAGAACAAGGCAAATAATGAATAAAGTCTTTTTTTCTTCTTCTTTAAATGTAAGTTGAGCAGGATTATGTAAGATGTTTACAAATAATTTACTTGGCCCTACATCAAACAATACATACGCAACACTATTTGAAGCATTCATTTCCTGGGCAAGTACTAGCGAGCCACAGATTGGTGCTATCACATTATTTTCTGTGGCAGCTCTGCAACCCCACTCAAGAGGCCTGGCTGGAACATGAGTATTCCAGTACCATTGATGCCAGCACACATGGCCACCCTGTGCTGCAAAGACCGCTACAGCTGGTACAGGAGCCATGCACCTTATTTGGCCTGGCTACCTGCAAAGGGTATAACCAACTAGTGCTTTCCTGAGCACTAGCAAATGAATAAAATAAGAGATAGCAAAGATCATGCCACAGCTTGCTCGCACTTGGTATCATGAATAATCATTCACACAGATAGAGCACAACCAGCTTTATGGCTCTCTCACACGTATGCATGCAATTATTTTGCCTCTTAGTCAAAGCCAAAGATATGCTTAAAAACACATCTCATCTGGGCACAAAGGGTATACATTTGAATTTTTTAAGTATAGTGACAGACAATCTTAAAATATAAAATTATTCAGAACTCAGAAGAACCCCGTTGCTGCCTGCCTTTTTATAGATGCAGGGGAAAGACAGAACACAAAAGAGGAATGCTGGGCAGTCTGAGGCTGGGAAGATATTATTGTGAAAGAAATAAATGATACATTAAGTTCAGCTGTCATTGAACAAACAACATGAACAAACCATAAGACAGAGCTATTATAAATGCTTCCAATGATGCTTTGAAAAACAACTGTGAAAGCACAAAAAATATACATAAACACATATATAATCTTACAGAGAGTGCTTATTCTTTTTCTTACATGGCAGACTGAATAGAAGAAGAAAACAGAGATAGACACATAAGAAAGTTGCACTTCCATTTTGATTGCTCTCTTTCATTTTCTGAAAATCTTTGCTTGGTGTGAAAAGGACTACAATGGCAAGGGCAATCCATGAGCCACATCCTGCTCAGCATATTCTTCTGAGTAGTTATAGCACCACTGTAACTACAGGCATGATCCAGAGTCCATCAGAGAGAGCAAGTGGGATTTATCAAAAAAAAAAATCACAAAACAAGGTAACAATCTGCACTAAAAGTGCAATACAATGCTAGCTTATTGTTCTTTGATGGCATCCAGATTCAGACAGTGGAGTTTTGTGCTTTTCAGCACAAAACACTGCTGATCTGAAAAGCCTTTCGGATGAGATGTGAAAGAGATACTTAATATCTATAGCCATTACTGTTTCCGTGGCAATTTTTGTGTATAAGGGTGTCATCACTACAGTCCTTCACACATTTGAGCCTGGCTACTCACATTCTGTCTAAATTGCTTCCCTTTATTTTCAGTGGAGCAAAACGCTTCAAACCTCTGTCTCTGAACTACCAAGAAATATGTGATGAATGTTTTTATACATCTGTTGCACTGCTTGTCAGGAGTCGCTGCAGTTTGGTGGTGGGCAAGGTGATTTACTGCCTGATATCTTCTGGGGTAAAAGGCCATATACAGTGGGTGCCTGGAATCCTGCCTTTGCTTGTCTGTGCCACATGGGATACCAAAGTATTTGCTGTCAGATAAACACCAAATAAATGTCTCTGAAGGCTTTCTGACTCCACAGCACTAAATGGCTTTGGAAAGCACTCCAGCATATATATCTAACTGCTGTTGTTGAAATGAGATTTTTGAAGCACAAAATATGTATATTATTGCTTAGTGCTGTCCTCTTTGCAATCAGGTGTTTATAACTTTCCCTGGCTACCACTCATTTGCAGCACAGTGATTAGCCCATCTATCCAGAGTATAATACATACCACAAGACATTGAAGAAAAATTAAAATATATCAACAGCGTTGGAAGAATTTTTTTTTGATAGGTGCATGCATATCAGAATTACTGTGCTACGGGAGGTGTTGATTTATGTTCTGGTTTGGGATTTTATTTTTGCAGGGTATTGTAATTTCCCATAGAATAAAATTCCAGTACTCTCCAGCTCTATGTATAATTGAGTTACAAGGTAGTCAAGCAAGCAGGCGAAAAGGTAGTTCTCAAAATACAGAGAATTCAATAGCTGAAAACCAATACCCAGAATTCTCCCTGGAAAATTGCAGGAATTACACTCAGATTCTTGAATGCTCATGCTGAGTACCTACAAGAGGACATCCCTACTGAGAAGCAGGCCACTGGCTCTCTCAGCAGCTACAGTCACCAGTATCATAACGATGGCCTTCAGTAAGAGAAGATAGCAAAAGCATACACAGCAGCCTCTCTGTGACACACGAACAGCAAAAAGTCATTTTGGCCGAGGCTATTTGATCATCTGGAAACAATGGGGAGACTGACAGGCAAGGGACATGTATCAAGTATATATCATCAGTTAAGAAGACAATACAATGAGTACCATACCTTTAGTTCATTTATACACCATAATCTTTTTGCTTACCCAGCTTCCACCAACGAACAGTTTGCTGAGCTTCCAGGCACTGTTTGATCCTGAAGGAGACCCAAGCAGACATTTAGTATTAACCCATCACCTGTCAAGGACTTCTAACATTTGAAACATTGGTTCTGCTCAACTCAAACTTGGTTCTGGCTATAGAAGCATCTGGCTTATGCTGTTTTTCCATAACAGTTCCTCCCAAAGCTAAACAATCCACAGGGACAAGGAAACTATTTAGTTTCAGGTCAAAGTCTGACCTGAAGATACTCCAAAATTTTTTAACACTGAGCAGGAAACCTTTGGCGACTATGTCTCAAAAGCCAAGGAAAAAGATTGTTTCTTCTGCCTTGAGAGACATGTCCTTCAAAATGAAGATATATTTAACAACGCTGTCATTCCAACACTGTTTCCCTTATCCTACTGGGTCTACATCTGTCACATCTATATTGCGTCTGATTATGTCTACTGAGTACAAGATCAATACAAGCATCTTAAATAGGCCGTCCATCATATCTGCCAGACACAAGCATCATTCTTTTTTTATTTGATTTTTTTAATATCACAAAATTTTAATGTCTTCTGTATCTTTTGACTACTAGTGTTACAATCTTAGCTTTTATTTTTACCTCTTCCTTTGTATATAACATGTGTTTTATACTTCACAACTGATAACCTTTCCTGTCAAGAACATTGCTTCTACCTTTTCTTATGACTTTCACAACAGCTATTTGAAATAAAACAGATAAAACAATCATTTATTTTCCCATTCATTTTCCCATTCATTATTGTGAATGCTTCCACTTGCAGCACAAAGAAGTCTGTGTAGCTTTGTGTGATTAAAATCACATTAAATTTAAAATGTGATTAAAATTAAAATGTTAGAAAGACAGAAATAAAAAGTAGTATTGTTTGGATGACCAAACTCCTTCAAATGCCAAGTAAGTGGTCCTGAACAATTTAATTGGCTTCTGGCATAAAAGGAGTTAATTTACTTATCACCACAATAAACTAGAAGAAAACTCCTTGTGTTAATTGTCTACTTGGATGAGAATTAACTACTCATTAGTCTCCACCATCTCAGCCTGCTAACACTATTTTATGTTTGATGAGATAACTACAAGTAACATTACAGGGCATGCAGCTTATCACACACAAAAATGCTTTCACTCCCTATTAACTCTGCTAAATACACATGGCTATTGCTGTACTTAGGAAGTAAGACTAGCGTTGTGAATGAGACGCTATACAGCGCATTTATTGTTTGCTCTCATCTGCCACTGACCTTTACCTGCATCACCCTAAATACAATCAGGATTTTGGCTAAGCATCAGGTATGATGGGGTCTAATGCTGATGTTTCTGAGCAAGGAATTTCAGAGACACTTGCAAGGCAAGGTTTAAGGAAGAGAAAGGAAACATACTGGAAATATAATTCTCTTTTTCATTCATTTTCAGTTATTTACTGGATTAAGACAACTTTACCAGAAATGGTGGTACAAAACTTTACCAGAATAGTGATTTCACTGTCACTTCTGAAAAAAAAAAGTGGAGATTGCTTTATGTTAACTGTTTGGAATAGTATCCAGTCCAGCTAATGCAGATACTTATTTGGTGCACTTCTCACTGAAATTTTAAGGTGTTAGATCAGAAGAGGAGGGCTAAAAGTGCAACCTGATCTGCTGACATAACCACAAAAATATCTTGCTCAGGTGTTCAGCAGTGAGCTGAACACACGGGAACATGCACAACAGGCGATCCAATCTGCTCAAACCATGCAGCTAGACCAGTGATGGTACCAAACAGTCCATGCCAGCTGATTTAACCGTTCCCAGGGAACCACTGGGAAATACTCAGCGCCACTTGACCAGGGAACCAGTCCACCCTCTCAATTGTCTTCTGCATCTCTTTTAAGCCATTGATAGGGAGAAAAACATTCAATTCCATCTCTTCCACTGCAGTCTGGCAGAGGGCTCTGTTTTCAAGTGGGGTATCACAGTGCTGAGCCCAATCTGAGGGAGTCAACCCACATCTTCCAAGCTACACAGAACAGCCTGAGCCACCAGGCTGGGAGGTATTTGGACTGAACATGTCCTTGTCATCCTTGAACAGCTGTATGGTCAAAAAAGGTGACTTTATGTGATTCTAAACAAGGAGACAGGAGGAGGCTTCTTACCAGCCAACACTGTGCCTTGGCTTACCACAGTGTTGGCTGTGCTCAACTGTGTGGAGGCAGAGCCAGGCTTCTAGCTCCAGCTCTCTGGAACACCTACAGTTCATTAGCCTTCACACTGGATGAAAATGAAAAATGAACTGGCACTTCTGGCAGCACAACAGCTTCCAGAAGATGAAAGGCAATATCCCATGGCTGGCTTCTTAGAGGCACTGGATATGAGTTTAACTGCTTTCAGGCTAGGTAGAAATTCTAACAAGAGCTTCTGCTTTCTGTGCCAATACTTAGCCTGCTTCATCTCCATACTTTAAATGCAGTGGACGCTGTCTTTAGAGCACTCCTGCAGGTGTTTGTTGTTTTACAAATAGTAATTTGTCTGAATTATAATCTCAGCTGGTATAAAACAAGACTTTTCCCTTCTCTGGCTTACAATTATCGCTCAGAATTGTCTTTTATGAAACTTAATATGACTGATTTTGAACATTGGCTCTGTTTAGTGTTCTCCTCAGGCATCCTCTTGATGTCAAATCTCACTGATGTGTCTTAAAATAAACTTTGTTGTAAAATTGTATTGAGAGAGAAATGCTCTCTAAGTAACTATTAAAGAGCGTTTCTGTTTGGGTCTCTAGAGAACACCACTTATCCAAAACTAACATGCTGTACAAAATAATTATTATAATTACATATTCTAAAATGCAATAATTAATAACAGGAAAACAAAACCAAGACAGACATCTAAAATATAAACAAGAGACAAGAAATACAAATATGGGCATAAAATTATAGTAAACTTGAAAGGGAAAGCTTTTCACAGCTAAAGCAAAGATCAGGTCCCATAGCGTGGTTCACACCAGCAGTTCAATATACGGCGACGCACTGATTTCACTGCAGTTCTATATGGGCTACAGGAATAATAAGCGGTTTCTCCTCTGATGACTAAAGTTCTTCAGCTCATTTCCATTAAATTTCATCTTTGGAATATTTTTGGAAAGAGATCATAAATACATGCCTGCAATAAGACCTCATTTGAAAAACAGATTTTCACTTACCTATAAGTCATATTCTACCAATAACTAAATCTCAGTTAAGGATATGATCCCCTATGCTAGTCATTTTATGAAAATGAACCTTACCCTACAGTTCACATATAAAGGTAAGATAGGCAAAAAGACAGAGAACACATAGAGTTTTTGGTGAAAGACTGAGAGAAAGCATCCAGCAGATTATTTGTAGTGCACTGTGAAATTCTGGCAAAGCTAGAGTCCAGGTTGCTTATTTTTAATTTCAGTTATCTCTGCCACATTTTTAGAATCAATTTTCCCTGCCTCAATTCCAACAAAGCGAGCATCCTCAAATTTATTTTTTCCTCATTTTTACATAGGAAAATAAGAACTACACATGCAATTTTCCACAAGGCACTTATCATTTCAGGGCACACAAGATGTTATTGCAATATTGCTGTTTACATGTGAGAACATTTAATGACAAACAGAGAGGGGAAAAAAATCTTATGTTGCCGTGTAAAATTATATCTTTTCCTGTCCTATATAAAGACACAGTTTACACCAAAAACATTCAGGATAATAAGGCAGAAAAAAAATGGAAGGTGTCAAGCAAACAACCTGACATGTATATTTTCCCTTTCCACCTTTTTTTTTTATTTCAACAAAATTAAACTGAATTGGGAGGTAAGGTTAACCAAATGGGAGAAATTATTTCATTCCTCTCTCAGTTAGACTGTATTTTTGCATTATATTTTTATGTGCATATTCATTTTTCCTGCTCTCCCCAGCTCAAGCAATAAAACAATTGATAGGATCTGTCACTGTTATTAATGAAGAAAAACCTTGTCCATTACAGTCCAATTTCCAACATATTATAACCACAAAGAATTTTCTCATTGGTGTGTAAAATCATCAATGTCCTCTCCCTTACTGAGGCCTGCTTATTATTTTTCTGCTTTATCTTCTTTTCCACTATACTGCTGACATTCCTCGCTCAATGTAACAGTGGCTCCAGCACAAAATTCTCTCTGAAGAGCTATTACCACTGTAATTAAATCACACTACTGCCACCACTGGGAGAGAACACTAAATACCTCTTCAGCGAAAAACGGAGTTTTCCCAGTGGAAGGTAGCCCTAAGAGGTATGAGTGTCTTAGAAAATACTTGCAGAATCGAGTAAAGAAAGAATAGAACTCTTGGCTTACCCTTTAACTTTACCCTTTAAGTGTCTTTCCTTGGTACAGACACAGTCAATTGTCTTGCTTTTCCACCAAGCAGCCTTTAAAAACTTTCAGAACAGATGAACAGCTTGCCCAGCACAGAAAAAAATCTCTTAATCTATTTTTCTATCTAGCCAAAATCAAGAAATGTATAACTGAACTGGGTGAAATTTTAATCAGAGCTTGTTCTTACTGCCTGACCTGTATACACAGACTTAAAATTGCTGGAAGATCTTCAGCATTTTAACATTCTATTCATCTTCTCTCCATGCAGTTCCTTTGCCACAGTGACAAGCAGAACCACCTTGAAGCTAGTCATTCTTTTTACACTGAACACTGTCCTATTGCCTGATACAGGTGCTTTGGGCACTACACAATCTATGACACACAAGAGACTAGAAAAGTCCTACAGAGGAACTGCTGGATTTGGGAGTTTACATTAGTGTCTCTGCAGCAGTATTATTTCACCAGGAGCGTAAAAAGTCTATGAGAAACCACCAGGCTCCTAGAGACCCATGCAATGGCAAGCAAGAATGTAATCCAATTTCAGCTGCTACCACTCTGTTTTATAGCAATCTCTGCCCCTGTGCAACTGCTCTTGGAGTGAGGAGCAGTCATGGCCCTTTGCTATGGTTCCTGCCTTGTCAGCTTGGCTACATCTGCACCATGGCTGAAGATTCCTCCCCTTTAGATGACTTAGCTATAAATGTATGCCCATCACCAAAGTTAGTGAGTAAAAAATGGCATCAGTGAATGGCTAGCTGTAGAATTTACCTGCACTTCATCAGCTGCACTAACTGGGGTACTGATTAGGATACCAAGGTAGCATCTGGGTGGCAACAACAGGCCTAGATGAGCTCGTGCAGATCTTATACAATTCTCATCTGTTTTGATCTCCTCTCTCATTGCTATCAATTATCTCTTGGCATTGCTTACTTCGTGAAACAATCTTAAAAAATATATATATTTTAGCTATATCTGTAGAAGTTGAACTGCTATAAATGAGGAAGACAGTCAATGTGTAATGCAAGCAATAGGGAATAGCAGGGATAGGGAATGACAAGAAAGTTGCAGATTTAATTAAGCTTTTACAGAAATGTCCCAGGTAAAGCCTGCCCAAGTGTGTCATTCTGATAAAACGAGACCTTGACTAGAGTGTGAAACCTTAAAGTGGAGAAAATCCTGTGCTGTCATCCAAGACTCAACACCTTGACTAGCTGGAGTGTGTGTCCCATTCCCTCAAGTCCATGGTGTTGGAGGCAGCTGGTCTGGAGTCCTTGATTGGCTTGTGTCCTCTATGCAGCATGTGTGTACCTGTGGTACATGATCGATTTTAAGTCACGGAAAGGATTGGGTTATTTTGGCTACCTCATCCCAAATTCTCCCAGAACAAAATAAGCTCTTGCACACTTGGCCAGTTCAGTCTCACAGGAAAACATAAAGCAAGTGATGTAAACTACCCCTGCATTCTATACGACCCTGTCACCACTGCTGACTGAAATACTCCTACACACTCAATCCTATCTACTATTATTTACTCAGTAAAGTAAACCTTAGCTGAGATATAATTAATGATAATTTTGCATTTGCCGAAAACAAGTATTAGAGTCTCTTTTTCAGTTTCTTTTTGCTCAAAAATGACTTGCCTATTTTGTCTAAATAGCCTCCAATATAACTGCTGCGCTGCTCACAATATAAAAAAGTAGTATTTCCAATCATGTGTTCTGGTTTCCAAGCTTTGTTCTGCTTTCTGCACCCTTTCTTGACTCTCACATTCTTTTTCTTCACAGAATTCATCAGAACTTATGTTCTCCACCCTTTCTTCTTCTTTCTATAGGCAATACACCATTGCAACACTGAAAGGCCCAGCAGTATCCTGGTAACCGCTCTTGTAACTTGTGTATTTAAAGAGACTCAGGCAAAACAGACACTCATATCTCAGAATAATATCCTGCTCATGATCTTAGCAGTGGACTCTTCTTACAGTGCGCCTGCGACTCACAAAGGAGCTGACGTTCTTCAAGGAAATCTCCCACCCTCTTAGGAAGAACAACAGACAATATCTCGTAGGCAGAATCCGGGATACAGCTTTATAATGATCTGCCTGAAACTTTTCTGAAGGTTCCACTGAACTGTGAAAACACGCTCTGAAATACTAGTGAAATACTTGCGTTCAAAGAAGATCCAGAAAGCCTCCAAACCCATAACTTCACCACCTTATTTTGATAGAAAATCTCAGTATGAATTTTGTGAAAGAAAGAACTCATCTTCAGTTTAAATCAGAAGAATTCTTAAGGCCTCACTAGAAACCCACTTTTCCCCTCCAAACCAAAACCTGTCAATATTGTATTTGATATCATAGCAATTTGGTAATAAAATAATATGTCAGAATTTGCTTTGAATGGATAATGTTTAAAAAGAACATTTTAGTGAATAAGTTTGACTTATATCTGTGTATATAAATAGCTTTATTGCAAGTATGCAGTATTTTTAATGTATTATTTTAACCTCTTAAAAGGTTTAGATCTAAAAAAAATTAGAAGTAAAAAAAATTAAAGAATACTATTTAAATTAAGAGCTGCATAAGAGCAGAGCAGAAGCAGTTTGTAGACTTTCTTTAGAAAACTCACCTAGAAAACTATTGTCCAATGAAGACGAAAGTAAAACTTTCCATTTCATTTAATCATATTCCTAAAGGTCAGAAATCATTTGCTTTCAGTAATTAATCCACGTGCACCTGGAAATCCACTGGGGTCTGGTTTCTTCCATTCCTATTTTCAGTAAATATGCCATTTCAGTGAATGAGTAAGCTCAGGATGGTAAATGCACTAGATGTGCAGAGTATATACTTTAAGTGCCATTTTTTGTCAAACAACTTACAGTAGCAGGAAGACATCCACAGATACACCCAGGAACTTTAACTCGTTACCCAGCTTGTTATCTGTGCCTCTAAAGTATAATGCTCCCTCCCTGTAAAAAGGCCTCTAATGAACATAATCGTGAGGAGGCAGAGCTCATGAGGACGTGAGGGCAGAGGACACTTAGAAAGCACTTTACTAGACACCAAGTTAAGTATCCAGGCAGCCTAGCCTTGGTAAAGCCCTAATAGAAATTACATCCTCATTGATGGGCAAAAATCAGCAGTGAATTTGGCAAATAAATCTATATTGCTGCAATCAAAGACATTTAAATTTGTATCCATCCAGAAACGTTGACGATATACCAAAGCTAAGGGCTTTCCTGAAATCCTTCTAATGGGACTAAGCCTCTTTTCTCCTGGAAGAGAAAGGTGTCTCCAGGTGTCGGAGTCAGCCTGCAGCATCCTGCCAGCACAGACTCTGCCACGTTAACAGCATAAAATACCTGCTCCCCTAACAGCTCCAGAAATACCTGCTGTGCATTGCACAATGCAGCCAGGTCTTCAACGCCTCAATTGGTGGTTCTTGAATCAATATTATATGTTGCTGAGTAATCAAATGTTTTATAAAAGCTCATAAAAAATAAATAAATATTACAGGGACAGCACTCTACTTGCCATAACGAGCACAGGGAATCACAGCCCTAGGAGTCTAGATTTTCAGCTGTTATCCACTAATTCAGATGTCCTATTGTTCGAGCCAGGCTACCTTTCTACGTAATGTGAATAATAATCATTTAAGAAACATTATGATTAGCAAGTTACCTGGGTAAGAAGGTTGTAATTGTGAGTTAGTGCTAAGCAGAGCAAGATCGTTAGGGAAGAAATTCAGAAGGGGAGTATGCTTCTATCTCTTCTCCTTTAAAAGGAACCTTTCAAAACATACCTTCTTCCAGAACATACTGAAAAGTACCTAGAGAAGATATTATTTGGCTGCTCACTTGAAGGGTTCCTAGAGGGTTGCCAAGTTATCTTAGACATGATCCAACTGATATGAACAAGAGCAACCAACAGAGGATCATTATAAAAACGGTGTGTTGCAGTAATTTCTCACCAGCAGCAAAAGAAGACCTGACTGTGTACCAGTGAAATATATTCGTATTTATAACATATTTACTGAGATGTCATCATTATTAACTCATCAGGTAACTGAGTGGGCCATGATCATAAAACAATTTCTACTTAGTGACACTATCTTTGCGTTTGCACAGGCTTTACTGAATAAGTGTTAGTATTCATCACATAATGCTCCTAGAAACATTATCAATTCATTTACTCAAGTGCCTTTCAGCCTTCAGCTAAATCTGTCCAAATCTGGAGCTGTTCTATGCTTGAAAATGTAGGGCTGGCCTCTTCTCACGTCTCTGGATTTCAGCTCACCGACTATACCAGGCAGGCAATTCTTTGACTGTGGGAGAACTGTGAGGATGAGTTCATGCTGGTGTTGTAGTAAGGTAGAATGACAAGATCCTGATAAAACTGCATGTGGTTTTAAAATTAGCAAAAATACATAGCAGTATTTGAATACATTTTGCTCAAGTATGCTAGAAATAGTGTTCTCTACTCAAGGGATCCATTTTTAAACAACAGAATCTGCATATTTCTAAAAGCACATTAATTGTAAGTTACTGTGCAGCAGATAAAACTTTATACCCAGTGGAAAGTGGGAAGATTTCTCAAAAAACAGAAGAGTACTAAAGAAAGAATCAACAAATGGACAGATTCATCATTCCAATTTTACTGTCAAAATTATTCTCACATACCTGCTATAATTTCAGATATCTGGGAATATTTTCCTTTCATGACACCTAGTATATTTTTATACAAGATGCAATTTTGGCTGTGCATTCAAAAGACAATACAGCCTGTAGGTTTTGGGGGTTCAAAATTGTAATATGATATTTTCCTCTGAGAGTTTGTCAAAAGATGTATTTTTCATATGGCAAAAATGTATTTTTTGCATTCCTACTTCTTCTCTTTGCTTTTCATCAATAAATTGGTTTGAAACAAATTCATAAGAGTCATATGACTAACTGACCAGATGTGTTTTCTTTAATACTCAACAACTGTAACTTTGTGAATATCTGTAATTTTGAGTACTTGTAACAAAACTGCTGTTCTCTGCTCTTCCCAGAAACAGAAAGAATAATTAGGTACGAAAATGAAACAGTACAGGATTCAGAGTAATATGCTTCCTAGCAACAAAGTGACTTCAAATATGAAAGCAGACCTACTGAAGGTCCAGACACAGAAACATCTTGATGGGAGAGATGTTACATAGTACACAGTGACATTTCAGGAAAGCAAAACCCCAAGCCAGAAGCACTGCCACTGCACACTTACTTGGACAGAGACTCAGCAGGGTCCAGATGCTGGGCACTTGCTTAGAAAGAGTCAGGTTTTATTTACTGAATGTCTATCTCAATCGAATGTTTCTAGAAATTTTATACAAAATGCATTGGAAACTTCCATGAACAAGACAGGAGAACAGAAATCCCTTGCCCATGTTAGAAACTCAAAACTTATCAACCAAGAAGTAATTATATTTGATTTTTGAAGAGTACAACTGAATTTTTGTGGGAAACAGCAGCTGCATTAGAAATATCCCTTTTGCCTATACCCAGTGAAATATCTACAAATTCACTACAACCCCCTCAGTGTACGTGTATGCTTGTTAGAGAATTGCTAGATTTTTTCAGTTGGATTCTCGGAGTTTCAAAATTTGCTGGACATAATTCAGACACATATTGGGCAGCTCTGACATTACCATAGCGTGTTCTGCTAGTCTCAGGATATGCTACGCACTGATGATGAAACTTAGAGTGAAGGATTTGATGTTCCTGGGATGGAAAATCGTATATTTAAAGTAACAAGAACAAGCCTACACTGGAAACGGTACCAAGACTTGAAAAAGGAACGTTCAAAAATCAAATCGTGCATAAAGAAACAATTTTCTATACAAAGAGAGAATATAAATGAGGTGGATTTAGTAAAGAGATTAGTCGAGATGTTTTTAACACCTTTTTAGGGCTTAGGCTAAGCATCCCTGCTTCTGTTACAATGCTTAAATATGTCTAATGCCTAAAATATAGCGAATGCACCAGTGTTGCATGTTATGAAGAAAGAAATAGTATACAAAGGAATAAAGGAGTAAACACTTTCAGCATCTTATGCTATTATTTGAAAGGTAAAGTAACAAATAGAGAACTCCTGTATATTAGACAAGATGTTGAAAATTCACTTTGCCGGAGGTTTTGATTCTCTTGCTTCAGGGCAAAAACTGATCGCTCTTTGAAGTCAGAAACTATTCTGCCAAGGAAAAGTAGGGTACATTTAGCTAGCTTTATTTTAGGCAAGTTGCACATTTTTGAGTGTTTTGTCCATTAATACAGGAATGATACCATATATTAGACAGGACATTACACTGTTACAACACTGTGCTTTACATGTTTCCAACTATTGTGTGAGATCTTGTCAAATCACAAGATTTTTTTTTTCAGCCATTCCTATTGTTAAGTGATTTTTGAAATATGAAAAGCACATTTAAAGTGGTGTTCAGGTTTGAAATAGCTATCTGATAGTTTTGACACCTCATGCCTAAAAAATGAAAGTATTTCTCCTGCTGGGAGAGTTTTGAGAAAAACATTTAATGCACTAATTCCAATCTGACTTCTTCCTTTGCAGTAACTAGCTCTCAAATGCAAACTGCGCAGAAACTTAATAAAAATCAGAGTGGCTGTGCACTGGAAAAAAATGTGTAAAAGCAGTTAGAAAAAGAAAGAAAATGAACTTTTCTTCATTTGTATTATGCTCAAGGTAGTCAGAAGTGAGTTAATAAACCTCAGCAAGAGCTGTTCAACTAATGTCATTTCTTAAGTATCAAGGGACATGACTATCCCTTTGAGACAGATTTCCCCTGAAAACTCCCCTGTTACTGTGCAAAAGTAAAGGCATGCAAATGAGCACGGGGACCACGTGGCCATCAAGAAGTGCCGCAGTAGCAGCGCTGCACGAGCCTGTATGAGATCAAGCAACCTGGCACTTAAGCCATATCAAGCTTTGCAGCCTTCTGCAAAGCACTTAGTGTCTTCATCTGGAGGGTCAAATCCATCCTCTGCCTGCTCACTGCAGGCCTGGGGGTGAGCCTGGTCAAGCCCCTGCTTCATGCAAAGCAAATAAAGTCCATAATTGTGTCTTCTGCAACCATTTAAATACTTCATGGGCAATAGAGGGAAGAGAGAGATCTATGCAGACTTTCCCTCTTGGATGCAATGTAGAAATCAGGCTAAAATCCCTTTGCTACAGAACACAACACACTGCAACAAAATTGTTTGCAACTAATTGGCTAGTGTTCTTTTGATTGTGGTCACATAGCTCGTAACACCTAGTAAAGTAATGCTTGACAAATAAGAGAGCCACCGTGGTAGAGAAATAGGTATATTTCATCACAAAAAAGAACAGGCACTGACCTAGCCTGAAAACCTTAGTTGAGAATAATTCGCTAATATCTTGTAGTAAAATTTTGCATATATCATTATGTAATTTCAGATAATGAACACATTTGTTAAAATGGAAGGTATTAAAAAAAAAAAAAAAAAAAACTTAAAGGAGAAAATGGACTACAATTCTTGAATATATTGCTTGGTTAAAATAGTTGCTCCAGCTGTATTAGTGATGATACGATGGATAAAGAACCGCATTGTGAGTCAGGATATATGGGTTTTCACTCCAGATGCCAAACACCTTCTGTGCAACTTTATCCTCTCAATATTCCCCACCTGTACAGTGGCATAAATAACGTGAGCATTACTGCAGCGTTACAAGGCTCATTTTACTAATATTTGTAAAGAACTTTTAAGAATCTTGGATGAGAGAATGCAGAAGATTTTTTATTGTTTTAACTGAAAATTAGCCTCTATTATGCTGCCTAGATATTCTCAGTCATCTGAGAGAAGGAAGTGAAAGCAGTAACAGTTTGCTGGTTTTTCTAAAAATTACCTCTTCTCCAAACAGAGGATTATCCAAAGAGGATTTCAGCATTTTAGAACAATAGAAAATAAAGGCCAGATATATGCCATTCACACTGATATTTTAGCCCACACTTTCCGAGCTCATGAATGTATAGCTCATGTATATTCTATGTATAGAAGTAGGCTTTTGAATCAGAGCAACTGATGCAGTGGTTAAAGCACAGGGAGCAATGGCTGCATTTCCAAAATGACGAACTGTGAGGGCAGCCTTCTGTCACCATACTGAAGACAAAATCCTAATGACACTGAAGTCAGTACAGGATGCATTATTACTTTGAATGGGGAAGGACATCAGCCAGTAAAAAGATGGTTGTCAAAAATGAAATACAGGTTTCAGCATTTTAACCACTTTGGGTTTCATTTTGTTTGTATCCACAATATTCCCTTCAAATCCTTGCTGGGAAAAAAATCGGAGATCAGATTTTAAGGTCACAGATGCAAAAATTCTGCAAGTTTTAAGTTTGCAAAGATATCAGTATTAGGAACACCAGTCTCAGCTTTCTTTTACATGAGCTAATATCAGAAAATGAAAATAAAATGCAGCTTTTGAACAGTCATAATGAAAAAGAATCGCTCACATATCTATTAGGTGCAAGGAGGCCACAATGCAGAAATGAATGTGCAAACTGAATAATTTTAAAGCAGTTTAGACAGTTAATACAGTTTGAATTATTGTTCTGTTTTAGTCTGTTCAAATGTGAAAATACTAAAACACACATGCACTTTCTCATTATGCTATTAGCTTTGTATCATAATCATATGTCTATGAAGTTCTGATTCATGAGTCCAAAAAACTTTAATTTTTCTCCTTCTGTGAAGCTGAACATCCTTGAGACCAGCTATCAATTTTAAAAAATGTTAATACATTTAAGGCTAAAGCTAGCAGCCACCTAAAATGTGAAACAGATTACTTGTTCCTGAAGGTCTTACGTTGTGACATTTTGTAAATGAAGCATGCTATAATTCCAAAGAAGAGCTGTAATTCTGGGTACCTATCAAAAATTCAACTTACAGATTATACATTTTAGTCTGCACTTTGCAGGAGTTGTATACAATATGTCATCTTTCTGTAATTCATTTCAGCAGGTGGTAAGGCATTAACAGATACAGAAGTAGATCTCTCTAGTTATTTTTGTGAAGATTGAAGTACTGAGAATATAATGCTGTGAATAACAGCATTGCCCACTGAAAATTGCTTGCATATAATTTGCTTTGTATGAATTAAACAAAAAATGTAATTGGAAGATGGATTGACTGAGAACTCATTTTAAATTAAGAGATCTGGCAAACATAATATTTTCAAATCCTTGCCCATTTGGGAATTACCAAGATTTGAGACACGATTTTGATCTTAACACTTCACTTGCCATGGTCCTAATAACAAAGTATATGATTTTAACTATAATTATTCATATTATGCAATTAGACAGGTATGGATGAGAACTGGTCAAAGCCTTATTCCCTAAGTCAATTATTTGACTTAAAATCTACTGTTTCTTGTGATTTTTGCTTTTTTCTATCCTCCTAGTCCACATTCAAACAAAAATAAGATCTTTTTACAGTGATTGTAAGACACACGTCTGTGAATATTTATTGCAATTACTTGTGAACCTCTGTTTTGTTTATTCAAATGCTTATGAATAAATACTATGGAGAATCAGGGACAATGTGCATCATATTTGCAGGTGCATACAAATACTCTAATATAGCCCTTCATGAACACTGACAGTAAAATCAAAACAAGTAATGGAGAAGTCAACATGGGCAAGCAATGCCTTACAGCTAATTACATTCTGTGGTTCCTACGGATGAAGTTATTAACTGGTGGAAGAACAAGTACCGCCTGCTTCATTTCAACTAGTTTAGCAAAAAGTCATCTCTCCAGACCCAAAACCCAGGATTAAAATAATACTGAAGTCTGAAAGCACTGATCCAGAAATAAACTTTGCTAAATCCACAGTCAGCAAGCTGAAAGAGCCACTCAGAGGTGGAGAGAGAGGACAGAGACCATTCACGCACTGCAGGCAGAGCAGGTAGCTGCTTCTGATAAGAGATCTGTTTGTGCCAGGAGGACCTTGCAAATATTTGCAGTCAGAGATTAAGATACAAACAAGGTACACTGCCTCTAAAATTGCACTATATTCAGCGTTCATAAGGCCTCGGGTGGAGTAGAGTTTCCAATTTTGAGTTCCACAATTCATGTAAGAAACATGACTAGTGAGAAAAATATGGAAGATTTTCTAATGTGAGAAAATGAAGACTGGGGAGCATATGGTTAGAGTCTTAAAACAGTAAGAGGCTGTAGCAAAGAATAAAAATACAACTTTCATATCTGCACTGGACAGAAAAAGCAGCAATCATCTTAAATTGCAGTAAGTGGAATTTAGTTTGGGTATCAGAGAAAATTCTCCAATGTCCAGATAGCGAGCAATGGAATATGATGACTATATGACTATAGGATCAGGCTATTAAGAAGAGGCTACATAAACCTCTATAAAGATTGACTTTTTTTTTTTAATTCTTGGTTATAAGTTGAGTGGACAGCAGTGAACTAGACAATCTCCTGAGCACCCTTCAACTTTATGTTTCTGTGAAGAAGGGGCAGATGAGCAGGGTGCATGTTCACATTTCGTTGTCCTTTCAGCTCCTTGCTCTATATTCTGTCAGGAGAAAATGAAAAAAATAAAACTTCCTTATTAAAACACCTGTTTTGAATTATTTCAGTCAACTGCCACAATAATTTCCTAGGAAACTAGTGAAGCTTACAGGCACTAAAATTAACTGAATCTGTTAAAAATCAGATACAGGAGTATCAAATGCAGATCCAGTCTAAGTTCTGCTGGACTTGACACTCCCTTCAGAGGTAGATACAAGACATATGTATGACAGAATAGCAATCAGATAAGTTTTAAATCAAGAATTACATGCAAAAGAGAAATACCAGAGTTTTTGTCCAACTGTTTTTCATTCTCACATTTTTCCCTACTCAAATCTAGGTAAGAACATATAAAAGCATCTAAAACTTCATCAGAAAACTCCCTTGAGATGTGAGGGGCCAATGAAATAAAAAAAAAAAAAAAAAAGCATACGCAGACTAGAAACTATGTAGAGAGGCACAAAATAAGTTTCTAGAAACAGGTCAGTGAGTGGTAGACTAAACGATCTATTATGACTAATGGGACTTTCCTATTACTAATTTTTTCTCTTCAGTTACTTAAGTCTGTGACACAAAATGAAATTATCCAAAGGAGGTATTTTTCTGCAAAAACATTCTTTAAGGCATAAGGCAATTTTCAGACAATGAGTCTGTTTCTCATTTATCCAGGAAGCTGTGGCACTAGAAATATAAGTTTCATCAACTGGAAGCAGTGGAGATTAATGAGAAATAAAACAAAGCTTTTTGAACATGCAAAAAGCATAGTTATTTTTTCAACTTTCATTTTGCAAACAAGAATAATGAATATAGGAAGAGGCAAAAACTAAGGTCAGGTCATGGACAAACTTTTAAGAACCACAACTGATTAATACCTGCTGTGTTAGATCTCCTCTGTTGAGGAAAATCTCAGTATCAGACAGAAATGCAGCCCATTAGCATTTTCAGATCATTCCTTAAATTCAGGACATGAAAAAGAAAACTCAGAAATTCAGCTCAGCGCTAGCTTGGATGCCTCACATACAACAGTATTCACCTGTCCTATATATCACCATGATAAATCTTCAAAACACTTATTTTTATTTTTTTCTAGGATAGGAATTGCTACTGATAAAATTAATAAACATGCAAAAATTTAGCACTGGATGTTGCCCAGGGAAGCTAAATAGCTCAACACTATATAGTCCAAGGGATTAAAACTTTAATGTAGGAATATTTCAGGTAGAAAAGACATTTTTTAAGTGATTTGTAAGGAGTGTTTCATGCTTGCTAGAATGTGTTAGTGCACATATCTCCCAGTACACACCAGCCAGACCACTGCTGGAGCTGCACTGTCTTGGCTGTGGTAGAGCATTGCTCACACAGTACTGCTACCATGTGAGCCATTGCATCCTGGCCATCATCCATAACTTAAATTAACTGATATGGATAGCTGCAAGTTGACTGTACTTACTCCAGGTTGTAAAATCTGGCCCTAGATTCTGCACATGAAGGTAAATATGAATACTAATGATGAAGGTAAACATGGATACCTCTGACTATAAAAAGCTCTATGGATTTATGAAGATTTCTAACTTTGGGAAACATCTGTTCTGGTGCTGGGGAATGGTACTGAGTTATGAGAGAAATATTTAATCCATCACTGGGTTATTATTTTTTTTCCTCAAGTATATATTGCACTTGTTCATTCCTTTCTCTATTCCTCTCCTTTATTTGTACCCAGTTAGCATTAGTTGTAACAAGTTACCTAGTAGCTACTTAACCGGTAATTTATTTTACATTTCTGTCTTTGAACTTTTAAACCCTAGGGACTTTGCTCAAATATTTCTACTATGTGCTGAATTCCCCCATGTTCCGCCATATGCAGGCATATTGCAGGGATGCATGACCTCCCTGAAAGATGTTTGAAACATGCATAATGTTTTACAGATCTCTTAAAATCCACCCTATCTAGCACAGATAGTTTTTATACTCCCCAAAGAGAGTGGCTAGTAATGGAAGTTATTCATCTGTAAATACGGAAGATATCATCCATGTAAAGAAAAAAGGCCAAGGAATGACCTGCTTCGTGAAGCACAGTCACCTACAGACATGCACTAAATTTTGTTCTCTCTGGACAGTTAATTCTGAAAACACACACTAAAGGGAGGCAGAATTTGCTTATCACTTAGGTTTTAAAAGAGCTTCAGAAAGGAAATGAATTAATTATCCTAGCACATCAGAACCTTCTTCAGGCCATTTCCATCAAATATGTTGCATAAAAGCATTCGGGAGATGCAATACTATAACAGCATCCTATTTTATTATGCATTTAGGATAACATAAAACACATATGCAATGTTCATACTACATTCCCCTATCCTTCCATAGCAGGCCAAGGTTTTCTATTTTTTAAACGATATCCAATTTAGTTTTTCTTGTTCCATCTGTAATGGTCAAATTGGATCTTTTGTCAAGAAAACTGCTTATATTTTTAACAAGAGCAGAAGCTTTGACAGATTGATGAACATGAGATCAGAGCATCATGGTCTATGGATCAGATCAATCTCCCAACAACACGCCTAACTTCTTCCAATGTAATCTCAGTTTCACAGCTGTAAACATACTTGATAGTGTTCACAAATGACATTAAAGTTCACATTCTCCAAAGGTATTTACACAGTGAAAGTGGAATATATTAAGAAAGCAATTCTAAGACATGATAATCAAATCCATGTGTATTATAGACTTGTATGTATTGCAACAGAAATTCTTTTAGCTAAATTTAATTTTATCTAATAGCAAAAGACTTTAGACCAAGACCCAAGACATCTCTATATTAAATCTTTCTATAATCAGGGCAGACTTCCTAGGCTGCACTGGGTCTCCTCCAGACGGAGCTGAGAATCATTAAATACTATGATATTTAAATCTACTACTGGAAAAGGAATCAGATTGCTGACAGTGCACCATTTTCCTCTCCAAAAAGAAAGTTTCTATTTTGAATGAATTTATGTAACGTCAGTAAGTGTGTGGTACCAATTTTACAAACTGGTGTAAAAACCAGTTGAAAAAGAGGAACCCATGAGGATTGGAGCTTTGACTGGTCTCGAATAGCCTCAAAATCCAAGGTAGTGTCTGTAACACAAACTCCTTGCATTTTTTCAAGCAAGGATACAGGATCCCTCCTTGACAACATCCAGGATTCTATGACTACACCTCAAAATTTGCATCTAAACTCCTCTTTCAAGGAAGCAGATCTCCCCAGACACCAGCAAATGCAGCTGTTACTTGCAGAAGTCATGAGAAGCAGACACATACCAGGCAGTGCAAAAATCCTAGAATCACAGAATGCCTAAGGTTGGAAGGGACCTCTAGAGGTCATCTAGTCCAAACCCCCTGCACATGCAGGGCCAGGCAAGTTGATCACCACAAAACCATATACAGCAAATATTCCTTTTCTGTGTCAGAAAATATCACAAGAAACAACTACTTAAGCCGCAGAAAGAAGTTCTCAAAGGTCAAAATGAACTTTAATTTGGTTCCACATTTATGATGATACTACCATGAATAGCACAATTGCTTTTTTCACGGGGAGGGAAATGTTGCAAATTCCATTTGTAAGACAGATTTAGTAGGACAAAACTGAGATCAGATCTTCTGGGCAACTCTAAAGCTCATAAAATTGTGACTCATGTTTAACCAAATCTGTACAGAGCACTTGAAAGAGCTCTTATTTTAAATATGAAGGCCGCGTGTACAGGATTCACAAAATTGAGAACAGGCAATTATCTGAATTTGCCTGTTCGCAATGTTCAGCTGCCCCTTTGGTTTACTCTAAGCATCAAATAGCCTAAACAAGTTATATCTAATATGTCTGGTTTGCAGTAGTATCTGCTACCACAGACCAATTCTCCTTTGGTTATCCTTCCTTTCTCCCATGCCAAAAGCAGGAACTATATGATTACTATATAATCACACTGTAATAAACTTCAAGACCCAGTATCTTATTGGAAATATTTTGCTCTACTAAATTAACTGTCTTTGTTTCCGAGATCACTGTGGTCATGAATCACTGATTTAAGCAATTTAGCACCAGTAATCTGAGGTCATCTCCAGTAGTTAAAGGCAGAGTTGCCCTCATGATTTTTTTTTTATTATAATGACCTAGTGTATTTATAGCTAAAGGGCTCATTTTCACCAGTGAAAAGGTTTATTCTATCCAGACATGTGAACTTTAATTCTATTGATAAGTGTTCTGAATTGACTTGTGGAATATTAAAGAGTAATTGGAAAACACCTTTTTTGATCTTGTATGACAGTGAGAATATTCTTTTAAAAGGAGTCCCAGTGCCCCTATAGTGCTTACATAAATGCTAATGTTACATAAAAGCTAAATCATAAATTATTTTTTTCATGCATGTCAGTTGTGAGAGTTGCACACATTTGAGAAAGAAATTGAGTTTTTTTTTCCCAACAAGGAAAATGAAATCTGTGGAAGAAGTACTCATTGTTCTCTTGAGAGCACATCAAAAAGGCCTTCTAGGGCATAATGTGAACTATGACGTCATGTCAGAAAACAGAAAGGACCAAAGAGTTGTGACATATTTGGTCACAGTACACATTAGGGATTAACCTGTTGGAAAACAGCTCTGTGGAGAGGGATTTGGGAATCCTGGTTGAAAACAGGTTAACTATGAGTCAGCAATGTGCCCCTGTGACCAAGAAGGCCAATGGGATCCTGACTGCATCAGGAGGAGCTTTGCCAGCAGGTCGAGGGAGGGGATCCTGCCTCTAGTGAGGCCGCACCTGGAGTACTGGGGGCAGTTCTGGGCTCCCCAGTTCAAGAGGGATGTGGAGCTTCTAGAGAGGGTCCAGAGGAGAGCAGCAAAGATGATTAAGGGACCAGAGCATCTATCACACGAGGAAAGACTAAGTGAGCTGGGCCTGTTTAGCCTAGAGAAGAGAAGGCTGAGGGGAGACCTGATCAGTATGGTCAAGCACCTGAGGGGTGATTGTAGGGAGGATGGAGCCAGGCTCTTCTCCATGGTGGAGGTGACAGGACAAGAGGTAAGGGGTATAAGCTGAAACACAGGCAGTTCCACCTCGATGCGAGGAAGAACTTCTTTCCTGTGAGGGTGACAGAGCCCTGGCACAGGCTGCCCATAGAGGCTGTGGAGTCTCCTTCTCTGGAGATCTTCCAAACCCGCCTGGATGCCGCCCTGTGCCATGTGCTCTGGGTGTCCCTGCTGGAGCAGGGAGGTTGGACTAGGTGATCTCTAGAGGCCCCTTCCAACCTCAACCGCTCTGTGATTCTATGATTCTGTGTAATTTTTCTGATATTTATTCTTGACATACTATATCTTGACTTACTATAAAATAAAATGTGGCAAAGATTTAGAAAGCTAATACAGTAGATTTATTCACTTTCATTCTCTTTCTACAATATTTGAATGTTTTCAAAGAACAGTTCCCAAGGACATTTCAGGAGGTGCACGTAATAGTCTTTCTTTTGAAGGTGTAAGTTTGGAAATATTAGTATATTTATTGAAACAACAAATTAACTACAAACAGAACAAACTGTGGTTCTATTAAGAGACTTGGAATCCTTATGGTTGTAATGGTTGTAAGCAGAGGCTATCTTTGATAATCTCAGCATATGCACTTGTTAAACATTCATTTCAAAAGACATGGGTAAATCCTAATTAAAGATTTCCATTGAACTCATAGCTATATGACTACCCATCAAGACATTTTACCATGACTGATATTTTATTAACCATTTAGAGCAAAAGAGTGAATGTTAAAGGTAAATGAATCTGATATTATAATTGCCTTAGTGTATTCCGATAGCATTTCACCTAGTCAGTGAGAAAAGTTGAAAATATTTTCTGCGAAAGCCAGAGCAGTGTAATCTATGATGTATTTTGCATATTCTGTATCAAGAATGCAATTCAAATCTAAAATACAGGTTTATCGTGTGCTAAATCTTCCTGACTGAGAGCAATTTCCATCATGCTGAATGCCTTTATGATCCCTTTCGTGATCTGGAAAAAAACCAAAAATGCCAACAATCATTTCAACATTCATATGTCAAGAGCACATAAAATAGAAAATGTATAATGGAATATAGTGATCAGGCACGAGTAAAGAAATAACTGATGTGTCTAATGTATATACTTGTATATACTCGTGTCTAATATCTATAACTGTTAAACCTAAAAATTAAAACCTAAAGTTAGACTTATAACAAATACTTTTATCCTAGAGAGTACAGATTGCCTGACTGTCATGTACATTCTTTTAACTACTTAAAACTGAAAATGAATTGCTTTGTGACAGAAACAATTATTCTGAAAATACACATTAGATTTAGACAAGTTATAAAAGGAATCTGGTTAAGTAAAATATAAAATAAAATATAAATAAAATATAGTTCAAAAGTCTTTTTAGTGTGAGCGACAATGATCTCTGAAAAGCAAACAAATAGTTAGCTTGGAAACAACTATATAATAAATCTAATAAACTACTCATTTTCATTTGCCAAGATTAAATAATCTAGTAACAAAATATATAACCATTACAGGCTTCAGATCTTCAACAATATTAAAACAAAACAAAACAAAACAAAATAATTAAAAAAATCATACAGATCCAGCAAGGGAAATAACGGACACATCAATAGACTAAGGATTCAGTTATGGTCTGTAGAATTATTAGACCAAACTGCAGCAAGAGCAGTTTTAATATTATTTCTTGACTCTTGTAAAGTGAGAAAAAAGCATTTCCCCTGACACAGGTGTTTGACTATTATGGACTAAGACAAATTCAGTTGTTCAAGTTAATTAGTCCCAAAGAGTTTGGTGCAAGTACACACTATCCTCATCTGAACTGATCAACAGGTTGGCTACTTGCCTTCTGCATTCTGAACTTGCTGTTTCCTGCCTTGGAGGATTTTTCTTCCTTGTCTTAGAGTATACCACCTCAAATGCTCACCCCAGATGTTTCAAGAATGAGTCTTCCAGTCAGTCTTCTCTGTAGCAGCATGGATGGAGACAAACTGTGGTGAATATCTTTTCTAGGGAAATTTTTAATTATTTTTTATTAATTTTTAAAAAATTTTCATAAATTATTCATATTCATATATTATTCAGTCTGCTATGCGTTGGTTCATCTGTGAAATGAATCTATCCACTGAACTGACACAAAATTAAGACTCTGTATATAAAAATTATTCCAGTTTCTCAAGTTCAGACTAGTCTTCCTTGCAGCAAGTTTTCTGCCACTGGTATATCTGAAAGTTCCTTAATACAGCCCATACTATTTTTTAAAGATTTTTTTCTATATTATCTTTCTATCCCCAAGCAAATATTATCAATCATTAATGAAACAATGTGAGAGAAGACGGCACCTGAAGAAAAAGGGCCAAACTAAAAATACTGGCTTTGGGAAATACAGTCTTGGCTACACATTTTAAATACATTTCTAATACATTTACATTGTTTACACACTGCTGATTTTTTTCTTGCTAACTACCTATGGACCACTTACCTTGCCCTATTGCCTCACTGCTTTTACATTGCATTTATGAAAATATTTGTGAATGCCCATTATTACTGCCCAAGATATTTTATGAACACTAGCACCATTTTAACAACATGACTGGTAGAACAGCCTTAATCTATACACACTGCCTTTTTATAAGTTCTTAGGGATTTTTGGTATGTGTTTAAGTGTTTAACACAGGTTACTTTAAGGCATCACTTCACTAACAAAACCTACTCCATTGCTCTTGCCACAGTTTTAATCTCCTACAACAGTGTTTTGCTGCCTTTTTTCTTCTCTTAAGTTACTATTATATAAATATCTTTATATAAAGAGCACCTTTATTCTGGCTTATTCACATTATTTTTAGGACACTCCCAGATTTTATATTAGAAGCACCTTCAGTTGGAGTAAATGAAGGAGAAGGATAAACCAGTAACTATGTGAAAATATGACACAGGAAATATTTTCTCTTTGCACTGAGAGAACTACTAGGTTCTGAACTTGAGATTCCACCAGATCCACTAGTCATCTTCATACAAAGGGCATAATTTTTTCCTTATGCTTCTCCTCTACAAAGTCCTGCTGACAGCACTGGCCACACATTCTGCAACCTTGACAGGCTGTGAACACCCAAATACTTCCTCAAAAAAAAAAGATAACATCTCTATTCCAAGCTTAATTTTCATAAGAGTTAAAGTCAACAGAAATATCAAACTGAATCCTTGCAATATATCAAACAGATTTAATTCAGTGGGAATTCACAACCTAAAAACTACAAGAGATCATGGACTGAAGTTACAAGTCCTTAATCTCTCCACTGCTTACAGTAGAACTTAAGGCTAATAAATGATAGACAGAAAGATTTCCTGTTGCCTTTTTGTTTTGGATGAGGCATAACAGTCAGCAGTCCTGGCTGGGACAGGTCTTGTGGCGATAGTATATAAAGAGTATATAAAATATTGCCAAAAGGCTAATCCAAAAGCAATAAAATATCCCAATCAAAAAATAGAGTTATTTTCCTATTGTTATGATACCATATCTAAGAAAATTGCAGTTAAATCCTTCCAATTACCGGAAGACTAAAAATGTAATGAAGAGAAACTTCACAAAGGACTGGTATTTCTGCAGAAAAAGCCCTTTCTTGCTATTAGCTCATGGTATGGTTTCTTACTGCAAGTAAAATGAAAGACTGCAGCAGGTATCAAAGTGAGAAAACTTTCAAATTATTTAGATATTCTTCTGATTTACTGATTAAGCATTTCATTTGCACGCCAAAGTAGGGATAAAAGCTGTAAGCTGACAAGCTGCTTGCTTCCTCCCTTTGCACATTATGTTTTATAAAGCTTTGGTACTTTCACAAATTCAGAAGTGCAACGAGAATCCTAAAATCTTTTTACACAGAATCCCATACATCACTTGCCTGGCACTGAAATATTTTCCCCTCTCTCTTCTTTGAGCGGTAGTTTGTAGCAGCCTCCTAAATTCAAGCATCCAAGAGGACTTGAGTCTGCCATTGTGCTCATACTAATTAGCAGAGTGATCTCTCTATAGTCCTGGATCCTGGTCCTCCTGGGAAAGCTGTCAGTAGCTTTTGATGCACTCTTGAAAATTTCATAAGGAAAGAACTGTGCAGTCAAATGTTTCTTTGATCTGCTACTATGCTATCACTACCCACAATGTATTTTCTACTGCTTAATCACTGGTAGTTTTTAATGTAGCTTATACACATGAGGCTTCTCCCTTGGCACAGGCAATCCAGGATCAAGGTGAAGCAAACATGCAGTAATGGAATTTTATTTCTAAAGTTTACTTCTAGAGTCTCTGCTTCTTTTTTACAATTTACTTCTGGAAAGATTTTTAATGTTTCCATGATGGTTAGTCAAGATGAAATTATTCTGCTCATGTTTAAAATACAA
Organism: Crypturellus undulatus; assembly: GCA_013389825.1. Classification (NCBI taxonomy): domain Eukaryota; kingdom Metazoa; phylum Chordata; class Aves; order Tinamiformes; family Tinamidae; genus Crypturellus; species Crypturellus undulatus. The sequence continues at coordinate 306,391 of VWPW01021496.1, forward strand.
CCTCTGTATTTTCATCAGAACATTAAATGTTATTCAGAGGTGGGAGCAGATGGTGGAGGGTTGAGAATTCCAGCTCAGTGCTTCAGGAAAGGGACACTGGGACATGTTATTTGTGGTTATTCTGTGAGTCAGAGAGTGGAACTGAGGGAGGAGTCTTGACTAAAACATATTCAAGTGCACTTCCTCTGGAGAGGTGGTGAAGGCACTTGGGCCAATTCTTACTTTATGGGGATTGCCAGCACTCTTCCTAAGATCCACAGTGGCAAATCAGTAATATGCATGTTTCTGTTAATTAGCATTGTAAGTTCAAAAGATGATTTTCATCGTTACATCCAGCTTACCCTACCAAAGCCTTCCTTATTTTCAGCAGTAATCCCATTATTTTGCAAAGCATCAATCAGACTGCAGGGTTAATCTCCCAAAGGTTGGGAGCCTGTCAGACAAATACTCTGGAAGGGATTGAAGCAGAAGCCAAACGCAGACAGAAACATTTTGATTCAAACAATGGGTTGATGTGGTCCCTGAAGGGAAGGGATTGAAGAAGATCTGGACAGAGGTACATCAGTAATGGGGACACAATGGCCACAACAGGAGCAGGCTCACAGACAGGGTGTTGACGACACCACTCCTAGGGTGACAGCATGCTTCCTACACATAAATAGCAACATTTTATTTTTATTGGTCTGTTAAAAATTAGGAGCAGATGAAACAACCAACAAATTTCAGTTTCTGTTTCAGACAGACCCAAGCTGACAACCTTTAGTGTTATCTGAGTCTGTGTAATTTTAATGAGAGTTATGAAGCCTACTCACAGCACCATCATGGCATAGTTGGGTATTACCCAGTTGGGTATGCCTTTCTGAAAGGTGTCAAGATACGGGTCAAGAATAAGCCAGTACTCAGGTCCAATTACTCTTACTCACCACCTCAAGATGCCCTTCTTCACAGAGATCAGCAAAGGGCTTGCTTTGCTTTTCCACTCCATTTATAAACAAACAAAAACAACAAACAAACAAAAAACCTACTGATGAGGTAATTCCCTTCTCCAAGTTATTTGCCAAGTGAGACTTTTATAGCTAAGCATATATAAAGGAGGGGGGCATTCAGGGCAGTTGATTAATTATATTGGTAATGGAATCAAGTAATTAAGTGGGCATTAGAATCTCATTACTTTCCTTAATTAAACTGGGAAAATTGAAATACCATACAATGCATAATGTGAAATAGACTGTAATAAAAATGCTAAGACTTGTTTTTTCAGGTATTAATATGTACTTTTGCAGAATAAATAGTGAACTTTTCTTTCCTGATTATTAAAGAGCTATGTGCTTTCTTAAAGACTGACAAATAGGAAGTTTGTTCTGTCCAACACAACACCTGATTATACGGAAATGTCAATATTTTTCTAGCAAAGAAAATTAAAATGTAAATTGCCATGCATAAAAATATTTATATTTACACAGACTAGTTTGTTTGTAGGAACATTGGGTGAGGCTATAAAAGGCCTCAGGAATTAATATTTAGAAACAACTATGATCAGTATAAGAATACATCCATTTTGATTATGATCACTAGAGTCCAAAACAATATACAACAAGTCCCTAATTGAAATCCTATGAGTAGCTAAAGTCCACATGCGGCTTATAATTGTGTCTTGAAAAAAAATGTAAAGAGAATGCCTCAGATTTATACCAGGTTTATAAAGATACATATATTCTATTACATTTTTTTTCCTCCCAATTGAAGTTCTTAGTCATTAATGTCTTTTGACTGTTCATTCCTTTTTACACAGCCACTGAGAAAGTCAGAACATCTGACAGAAATTAAAGCTGCCCAAATTCTAATTTGGAAGTGAAGGTTCAAAAAACACTGCCTTCATCTTGATGAGAATCCCACCCAATCACTCAATTTTAGACACACTCTATTAGATTCCTTATTTAAAACTGTTTGTTTTCCCCAGGCTTTCAGAATCGTGAGGACCACTTCTTAATTGCAAGTATTTCTGTAGGGTTCCTCGGATGATGTCATATGAATCCACCTACAACACTCATAACTGCTTGTGCTTTAGGTGAAGTCTGAGTAAAAGTTTTCCTTGTAATGTTTTAAAGTCATCTTCATAATCTGATAGGGAAATGTAATGGCTTGCCAATGCATGTCTCAGTGCTAGCCAGAACAGCTTGCCTCATTTTCAGTGCATGATTGAGCGAAAAGGAAGATAAAAACCCAAAGCTGTTAGTGCAAAAGACTTACTCTCTCTGTAGTCTTAATGATCATTTCATTCTCTGGTGACATTATATCGAGATAATTTAAAAATATGAATAATTTTTCAAGAATTTCCAGTAACTGAACAATGAGAAAATTACATATTTAAACAGCTCTGTTGATTGTTATGTTGTATTCTATTTAGTTGGTTAGTGTTCTATACATAAGAGGACTTATGTTAATAGTTTAACTGTTTTAAAAAAATCTATCCTAAAATGGATTTTTGAGATGGTTAAGATGAATCTCTCTCCAGAGGTGTTTCTCTCTTTCTCTTGTGCAACAGTACAGGGTGTATACCACAGTAGCTTAAATTACAACCTACTTGAGACATTAATGAGGTTAGACTGAAGTCATTAGCTCGACAATGTTAAGCAAAGTGAACACAGACAAAGAACACAGTTGATCTCCATTGCTCAGAGAGCAAATCCAAGGAAGCAGCCATTCTGAAAAGATTTATAGATCACAGTGGACAAGCAACTCAACTGCCAGTACTCTGCTCTAGCAAAGCTGACTAAAGCATTCTTCAGCTGTAGAAACAAAGCAGGTTTCACATCTATATATCACCTTGATGAGACAACTACTGAAAAACTCTCAGTTCTGGTGTATATGCTTTTTAAAACTGAAAAGGTGTAAAAAGAGTTACAGAAATGATTTGTGAGCAGGGAAGACATCGGTTCATGAAAATCTTTAAAAGCTTAATATCTTACGCTTATGAAACAAAAGATAGACATCAGTTGGCAACAAACTGTGTCTTAAAGGATAGGGGAAAAAAAAGTCTAGTACTAAATGGTATCTTCTCAAAAAAGAACTAATAGCTAGATATCAGAACCAGATTTCAGAATCAGAAAAGAAATAGATCCTTTTTAGAACCAAGGATCATTATCCTCCCGCAGAGTCCAGCAAAAGAAGCAAGGGGTTGTTTGTTTCTGGATTTGCATTCTCCAGCTACATACATGTCTGGTTCTTAGTGTTTTTGTTTCCTAGTGTGTTTAATAAAAATGAACTGTTCTCATTCTCCATCCACCTAACTTTTGCAGTGATCTATCTCCTGTTGTACCCATCATTCCCTTTTTCCACAGACCACAAAGCAGTTCTCACAAGCTCTGCTGTTTCTAATGTGAGGCCTGCTCTCCCTTTCCTACGTTTTTCCTATCTCCCAACTTTTCCATCTCTATAAACTGCTCCCCTAACACCTTCTTTGATCTATGTATACCTACCTGAGCAAAGCCTGCCACAGAAGATGTTTCTGCCTCAACTCCTTGGAAATTTCTATTCATCTGACTTTCCCTGAACACAAACCTTTCCTTCCAGCCTTTCTCTCTCTTAATAAACTAGACTGCTCTCTCCAGATTTTATTCACCTCACCCATGTCTCCATTTTCCAAAGAGGCCTGCTGGCTTCTTTTTTACTGGGGATGAAAAAGCTCAAGGAGGTGTATTATACAGAGGGCTCCACAGGCAGCAGGTGGCAATACTGCTAGGTGAAGGCTGCAGGGACTCTGAATAGGATGACCAGAAGTTTCTGACTCTTTCCATTGTTAGGAGACAAACTATTGCTCCTTGAAAACATTTACAGCTCTGGAGAAAAGGCACAGTGAATTTTTGGTGAATGAGAGGATTCTTTTCTCAGCTAGTGACATATGAGTATCCCTTATTGAAGGAGAGCAAGGAAGGCAAAGGCTGAAATGCAGACTGATACTCAGCAGTTTGCAGTTTCCCTCTTTTCTCTCTTTCAGAGAGGAAAACACTTTTGTGTTTTAGAGGAAACAGGACAGCTGATAATGATTTGAAAGCTTCATCATAATCCCAAAGCATAAGTGCAGACAGTTTCTTTGCACCTAGCCTCCCACAATTTTGCAGTTTAGAAGAGAGGACTTACATAATTTCTTCTCCCCCTCTTTTCTCTCTGGCAAGTGACAATATATGTTTGAGTGGCAGGGAGCATCCTCCCCATCTTATGACAATAAGGCATCTAATAACATTACTAAAAAGCAGAGACTGTGACATTAATTCTTCACAGAAGTTAATTAGATATCATTCCCACACTATTGTTCCCATCACAAGCCTGCTTGGCAATTATTTTTATCTGGGACTGAATTATGGTTCCTACCAGCAGGTTATCACTGGACTCAATATAAGGAGTAATCGTTACCACAGAAGAGGTACCTGACACATGGGAAGAGTGCAGATCCCAACATCCAGCCCTTTCCCTTTTCCAGCAGGGCTTCAGATTTCTGTGACCATCCCCATGATCCTGACGAATGTTTACAGGAAATAACTGGAAATAGTTTGGTTACAGTTGCAGCAGGTTTCCAAGTGTCAAAACATTCCTGTGTAAAAAGGAGATAGGGAAAAGCACGAGCTATAGTCCAAGTCATCTACATAGTTTTATGGTTTTGACCCTGAGTTTCTGTATAGCAAGCAGACGCAAAAAGTTATTTATAGCAGACAGATGATACACTGTTGTCATATTTCTTTTGCAGATATTGGTGGTACACAAAGGCTGTAGTCAGCATATGCTATCTCCAGTGGCTTCCAAGTAATTGGTCTACCATGATCTCAATTTGACAGTCTTTTACATAGACCCGGAAGGTCTTGAAACATTGAGTTATGGTTTAAAATTCTGCTTCTCCTCTGTATGGGCCCAATACTTTTAATTAACTAATTATTTGTCTAATCAATTCATTTTAGATGTCATTTTCACTCTATTTGCTTTACTTTCCTTATTACCATTATCATATGTACCATTTTATGCTAGTTTGCCACAAATTTCAACAACTAGTACTGACAGAATTTCTGTATGGGCTTTCTCCAATTTTTACTGTAGTAGGAGCATCATTATTTACTACTAAGCAACATTACTGAAGTTAATTACCATAGTGTGTCTATTAGTCTCCAATTATCTTGTTTTCTAATCTTTCCTTGACACACTGTAAAAATAATACAGTACTCACACATCTAATGGCTATAATCCATCAGAATAGGCATAAGGAAAAATTAAATAAAATGTACTCCTCAAACGCCTCTCTTTTAAAGCCTGGCTATTTTACAGTCTACCAAATTCCACAGAGACGAATAGAAATTGTGTTTCCTTTGAAACACCTCTTGGAAGAAGCCATTGCTGAATGGCTAACTCTATTAGCAAAGGACTGGATCTATTTTTACACGGTTCATAGTAACTCATACATTCATTATCTCTCCATACGTTATGAGGAACTACCTCATAACATTTAGGAAATGTTAAGAAAATAAGAATTTTGCCTGGATATCAGTAAATAGAGGGAAAAAGTGGGAAAAAGTAAAGTGTGTTCCTTTTAGGTAATACCATGAAACAGTATTTTTAAAGTATGAAACGAAGAAATCACTTAGTCCTTATGCATACAGTAATTTAAAAACATTTGAACCAGTATCAGTAGGGTTTTTGTTTGCTGTACATACGTAAGCTCTGGATGACAGGAAGTTCATAGAATCACAGAATGCCTAAGGTTGGAAGGGGCCTCTAGAGGTCATCTAGTCCAATCCCCCTGCACACGCAGGGCCACCTAGAGCACGGGGCACAGGGCTGCATCCAAGCGGGTCTTGAAGATCTCCAGAGAAGGAGACTCCATAACCTCTCTGGGCAGCCTGTGCCAGTGCTCTGGCACTCTCACTGTCAGGAAATTTTTCCTTAAGTTCCTGTGGAACTTTTGGTGCTTCAGTGTGTGGCCGTTTCCTCTAGCTCTGTCGGTGGCCACCACTGAAAAGAGGCCAGCCCCATCCTCCTCACTGCCTCCCTTGAGGTACTTGTACACACTGATTAGATCCCCTCTCAGCCTTCTCTTCTCCAGGCTGAACAGGCCCAGCTCCCTTTTCACTCCAATAAAAGTATAAAAGGGAACACCTCTTTTCTCTAGTTTAAGTGCTCCAGACGCTGCTCCTCAAAGACTATCCTTACCCTCTTACCTTCTGCTCTACCTTCTGATCCTAAGCCTCCTCTTAATAAATGCCGAGAATGGACTTACAGTTGATATAAACTGATCTATTATTAACTTCAAGGTTTCATATGGTACAAAACCTGGTCCTAAAGGTTGAACAATTCATAATAAAGACCAGGAAGAGCTACAGTTATATTGAACTTAAAAATGGTCAAGAAATCCCTACAGCTTTCACTTTGCCTCTGTTCCAGACAGTATTTTTAATCCTTATCTTCCTCTAGTTAGCTACTACATGCAAATGACAATAGGAGAGATGTTTAATACAAACAGTATTCTGGGAAGAAACAAGTTTTTCAGGAGACACAGTACAAATAAGAACTGTAGGGTTTCTCCCAGAATGTGAGGTCTTTAGTAAATTTATTATAAATCTGCTATCCTGATCAATACCCATCATTTTTTTTCCAGTCTCTCTCCAAAGGGAAACAGATGCTTACCATTTGTTATTTTTTTCCTCATATATCTTCATAAGCATGCCATCTGTGCAGTCCTCAGCCTTTATTGCCCATCTCTATAGCATAGCTCTGGATGCTAGGCTATAGATCCAGATTTTGCTCTCTCTCCTTTACCTGCTCGTCCCAGACAAATGCAGTAAGATGCACCAGTTCAGGTTTCCAACCCTTTTTACAAATAAAACACTGACTCTGCCCGATTCCTACTGGATTTCTCTATGTGCCTGACAAGGCACAACAAGACCTGAATGCATGTGTTAACTTTCTCCAGTTCTCACTGTAAATAATAATAATAATAATAATAATCTAGCCATGAAAAATTATTCCCTGTGTTCCTCCTCCTAATCTTTTCGGGAGGTTTCTGTCGACATACAGGCTGCCATCTGCCGGCACAGCGCAGATGCAGGCTGCAGAACAAAGTCCTGCTCTAAACAAAGCACGCAGGAGAGCAGCAGCAGGAGCATCGCATCGCTCCATCCTTGCCCGCCACTGACTGCAGGTGAGAGGCTCAATTTAATAAAATGAAGAATAAACAATATAACAACTCTCAGATTATACTGGAAGTATGTCTCTAAATAGAATAATTCTGCTTTTCATCTTTTTTTTCCCCCTATAATTGGGTAAATGTCTGCAAGCTTTGAATTTCACCTAGGATGAATTCCATCCTATCTCTTTCCTGCTCCAAACTACTTTTACTGTATATGCTTTCCTGTTACTTTTTTTTATTTTTTTTTATGTTCCTCTTCACTTGTTTGAATATTTTCCTTCATACACTTTCAGTTTTAACCTTTTGCTTTTCTCTCCCCTTCATCCTTGCTTAACTTTCTCCTGAGCTCATTCTGTCTTAGTCCCTCTTCCGTGTTTGCTTGATGCCTGGCTTGTGCCTGGATGCCCTTATTTGCTTCATCTTTTTCCCCAGAACTGAAGCAAGTTGGTGATAGTACCACTCGTCAAATATTTTGACTGTGGTCACTCTCCTTCACCTACACTGTAAATGCTGCTCACTGCTCTGCTCTGCTTTCAAACTGAAGTCATCCCTTAACTGCAGACCATGTACTAGCTTCACAGAAAATCCAATTCCCTTTAAACTCTCTCTCTTCATCTCCCAGAACCAAATAAATGATTAGGAGAAGTCACTGGCAGCACTATCTTTATGAAGACAATAAGGGCTTGCAGGGAACACTAACTTTTGTGTAGAAAAGGAGGAGAAAAACCACTAGATCTCTGACTGCACAGAGTTTTGGCAAATTGAAATTTCTGTCATAAATCTTCTGTCAGTGCTCTTGTCTAGGGATTTTTTTTCATTGCTTAATGTAACCTTTACCTGAAGTAATATTATTAGAGGCAGAAATCCAGCATCTACATTGCCACCATTATGATAGGTAATTTTTTTTCTTATGTATGTCAGACAAATCTTTAAACATTAATTTTGCCAATTTTCTGAAAAATACATCAATGTAGAATAAAATTTAACTGTCACTAGCTTACACTTTCTCATTCTTTTTCATTTATTTTCAGGCCAGCTGCTTGAGATGTAATGGAAGCATCAAGACTGAGAAGAAAAAAATAATGCCTTTTTTCTAGAATAACAAAATAAAGTGGGTTAGGAGAGAAAATGATGCTTGATGGAATCATCATAAAATAGTAAAAATAATATTATCTGAATATGGCATGGTTTGCATTAACAGTTTCTCCAGATATTTTTCCAGTAAGAAACTACTGGATGCTGATGAGTCAAATAACTATTTTTGCCCCCAGAGCTCATCCATTGAGGAATGTCAGGAATTGTGAGGAATTGCGAAGAATGATTCATAGGCTGTCCTTTAGTTTGTGAAGTATGAAATATCTCTATGTGGCATGTACTTGGATGCCGCATGGTATCCATGTGACATAACATAGCTTGGATGACCCATCTCCATCATGATTATTTCATAGATTTTGAAAAGGTTGAACTTAGTCATTTGTACGAAAGTTCTTATGAGCTTATAATCTGAGTACTGCCTGACTTTTCAAGCTCCTCTGATAGAAATATTCAATACCCTGATTGAAATTCCTCCCTTCTCCTTAAAAAGAAGATACTGTCACCTTTTTTCCACTCATCATGGCTTCCCAAACACAGGTAAATCCAGCAGAGCTATGTCACTGCTTTAGGGTTTGGGACCCTGGGTATTGCAGATCCCAGCTCGGCCATTTAAACAAAGCAAAGCAAACTAGTTCCAATAACCTACAAGCAAATAAGGGATCGAGAGCATATATCTTAATAGAATCCTAGGTCTATGCCAAGTTATTCCTGAGGCAGAAAGTCATGGGGAAAATTGCTGAGAGCTTGATGATTGATGTTAGAATAATTTTGAAATTACTTTATCTATTAGAGAAACAGCATTCCCTTACGTTACAAAATATCCTCCAAACCGAACTCCAAGTTAAATTATGTAGCAATACTATATATGCAGTACAAATGTTGCTAAAGAGAACACACACCTGATTGATAGCAAAGCAAGAAGCCTCCACCCTAAGATGTTAAAATAATGCCAGAAAGCAAACCAAAATAACACAGAAGCAAAAGAGGAAGAAAGGGAGATAAGATGCTGAATGATATAGCTGTCCGTAGAAAGTGTAATCTAAATCCACACTGTTTTTAAATCCAAAATGTTCATGCACAGTGGTTTTCCTTCAACAGAAATAACCATGAACATTTTTAATTTCATCATTCTAGGTAAGTTAATGAGTCAAAAGTAAAATAGTATTTGATTCAAATTTTACAAGGATAGTCTGAAACATAAATAAACCACTACATAACTCTCCATTTTAATAAACAACGATGCACAGTTTGAGTTGGCTGAAGTGCTGTACAAATGAGAAAAAGGTAATAAACTAAGCAGAAGAAGGAATGATGCAGTTTTAGAAAACAATACTCTAAAACTGTTGTGCTTCTGTAAGCTAGAACACCTTGCTTAAATACGAATGTACCTATTTAGACATCTATATTTTTTTTTTCTTTTTTAGTGACACCTTGTTCAAACTATTTTAAGAGATATTTGTAAAAAACAAATGAGACATGCACATTCTTAAAACTTTCTAGTACACTTCTCATTTTGCCTCAAAGCAAGTGATTTTTGGCATTTCAGCAAGTGATGCTGAAAATGAGAGAGAAGAGAGAGCAGAATGAAAAAAAAAGTCATAGGAAGTGATCACACAGTCTGGGGAGAGAAAGAGCTGATCTTTCACGGACAGGAAATTCCAGCCCTGGGAAGATGCTGACCAAGCGAGTTCCTACCACAGAAGCGCAGATTCCTTTCACTAGTTAAAAAATTATAAATTGTAGTTTCTCAGACATTTTCATTTACCTTTAAAGTTATTGTGGAAAAAAAATAATCTGGAAAACAACTCTCTTACCAGTTGCAAGAAGGTTAATAAAATCATGAGGGTTCAAACTGAGCAGTTTCCTAATAATATACATATTTTTTAATTTATTTTGTCATGAATTTGTCTTTTTTGGCTTTAATACAATGGTTCATGCACTCTCTGGATGAGCTTCAATTTATTCATGATTGTATTTTTATTATCTACTTCAATATAGTGATTTAAAAAACCCAGTGAACAATCAGGTCAATGTTTGAAAAAAAATGGCAAACCATACACACAAGTTCAAATGTAAACCTTATTTTGAACAAGTCTTCTGAATTACCCTTTGAGGAAGCCTATTTCAAGCCCCAATATATGGGATGGGCTAGTCTAGTTTAACTCATAAGAGAAGATCAATAACACCACAAAAATCTAAAGGCTGAAACTTTAATTTAGATGTTGCTTAAAGGCGTTTGTGCAAAACTCGTCTCTTAACTATAGCCCAATTTCAGCTCTCAGTTATTTTGCATTCTATATAAATTTTAAATTGATGGAGGCAGCGTCTAAGAAAAAGTGAAGATGTTCTGTAAAATAAGCATCCTTCTATTCAGTTTTACCAGAGCAGACAGTAAAGTCACTGTAGAATAACTTTGTTACTTGGAAAATAATCTGGCCAAGTAAAGAAAAGAAAATCCTGGAAATTACAGAGCTACAAACCAGAACCAGATAAATATTAATGGAAAAATCATGCTAGACAGATGCATTTTTGAAATCCTTAAAAATTATTAGAATATACTGAAATATTATTTGATTGCACTTGGAGAACACAAGCTGTACTTGGTGGTTAAGGAAAGGCTTTTTAGGAAACAATTTTATCCTCTTTAAAAAGATTTTTTTTTAATTTAAAAAAAAGAAAAAAGGAAAAAGCTTTAATCCTTTGGTCAATGATATAAATCTTGTTCACGTACGTTAAACTGTAGGCCAAAAAAAGATATGTTGAAGTTATTCTGAAAGAAAGAAGCTGTGCCTGTGCTAGAAAAAGAAGTGATTTGCAACTACCATGAAGCTAAACTGCTTTGTTGTCCATAGAGGCCATAATTTACAAGCCTGAGATTTAAAACTTTAGGTGTTTATGTTTTTTATTTATGGGTCTACATATGATCTGACAAAATAAAAAGAGAAAAATCATTTCAAATATTAATTTTCATGTATTTTAGTTTCTCTCTGCAACCACAATATTTATAAGCCAACATTTCTTTTTAAAATGAAAGCTGAGATTATTAACCATGTGTCCTAGGGATTTGAGATTTTAGAAAAACTCTACCTTTGAGCCTTGCTAGGTTTGTGATAGAAATATGAAACTAAGCTGAAGGATATATATTTAAAGGCAGCATACAGTTTTAAATAGTACAGTCCTCGATACTAGTGTGGGAAATCTTTATCATAAACTTCTACTGTAAAATTAAGTTAACAGGTTTTGAATCAAACTATTTTACAAATAGAATGCTCTACATCCTGTGCTATGTAGAATGCTATATATCTATACTTGTCCACTCTGCTGAGAATACGTTAAAATAAAATATGTTCATCAAACAAACAGAAAATGGAGAAAACAGTGCCACTCTGCTCAAATATATGTAACAGTAAGGAAACGACATATGCTGATAACAAATTGATGTTGTGGTATTATTGCTTCCCATTTAAGTCAAATATTTTAACTTACAAGGCACATCATAGGGGGAGCTTAACTTGCATTAAAACTGGCAAGTGCAATAATAAACTGAGGAATGACATTTGTTTAACTAAAATATTCTTCCCCATAAAGTATTTACAGCCTAGAAAACAGGTCTTCCTAAACCAAGCCTTCCTAAATATGAAATCCTTCTTTAGAATAGTTGATGAAAGTAGTGAAGGATAAAATAGTACATTTTCCATCACCAATTGAGGAATTCTGTAACTGTTTTGTCAGTGAGCTGAACTCAAAAGAATACTGTAATATCTCTCTCAATGGCAGTCAATCAAAAGTGCCATTAAATCTGACGGGACTTTTCTGCTAAGATAAAACTAGAGCCATGCTGCAGTTTTAAAAAATGATTAAACCTATTCATGAAAATGTAAATATTCACATACAAAGAGAATAAAACAAAGAATAAAAATGTAGGATCATTAAAAAGGGACATTAGAAATGAAATTATGAGGCATGTTTCACTGTGCTTGTAATGGAAAATTTCACAGCTATAATTACTACAAAACTATTCTGTAGAAGAATAGATAGGCAGCAACTGGTGACTGTCACTAGATGTAATTCAAAGGTAGTATTAATGAGGCTGTCAGTCTCAAACTTTCAAAGCCATGTAAAGAAGCAGTAAATATGGAAGTGAGGCCATCTTATGAGCCAGGACTGGGTATCTCTGTCTACAGTCACTTAGTAAAATCAAAAATCACCACAAGATAAAATTGTTTAAAAATACATCTGACAAAGCAGACGTGAAAATTTATGAAGATATGACATTTACTACTTCTTTTTACAAGTTGGGTCAGAGACGAGCACAGGTAGATGACTTCTGCATAGTTACAGCCATCTGCGCTCAAACTGCCTGACACAATCTGCCCATCCAAAAGGAGAAGACTGAGGCAAAACCAGGATGTGCCAGGGAGCTAGTAGCCAGCATGACTCATACTGGAAACCAGAAACCAGGTTCAGGATCTTCATGTCACAAAGAATCTGGAGAGTAGTCTCACAAATGGATGCCAAAATGTTGTAAATAAAAACAGTGAGGAAAAATAATTTTTTAGGTTTTCTATCTTTACTCGAATTAGATGCTTTCATTAGCTTCAAACTGCCCACTTCTGACAGCAAAAAGCAGAGCTTGGGCCCCAAGAAGGAAAAGAGCTATTTCAGTTACCTAAACCAAGGAAACCCTCATTTTTAGATGGCACATTTTAGACCTGGGACTTTGGCGCAAGGCCAGTATAGCCCAGAAGCTGTTGCAATTCAGAGTTAAGCACCCAATTTTCATCTCAATCCCCACTAAGCCTAGTCTAAAGATATCTAATAAACTTGGAATAGAGCTTAAGTCCAATTATGGATGAAGGATTGTAGCAAAAGCCATACTACAGTAACAATTAAAGCTGTCACCTTGAAAGTAAGAATTTGCTTTCCATGTCCTTTAAATACGAGGGAAGTTCAAACTCTCCATTTCCAAACACAGGGAAGCACCCTGATGTGCAAAAGGAATCGATCCCTCTCCAACTTTCTGCTTGAAATGGAGGCACTTTGCAGAAAGGCAGGTAAAATCCTAGAGCTAAAAAGAGAGTAAGCTAGAGCAAGCCTTTTCTTGGAAGGAGAGAGTCCCACCGATGAGCAGGAAGCTCTGTACTACCAGTCTCATCCATGCCAACGCAGCAGTATTTTGTACTACACATCTGCATTGTACCCCGATGAAGGACACTCTGGACACTGTGGTCCCCCAGCCAGGGTGGGCCTTCGACTTGTGTAACACACAGCCTAAGAACACCGGTAAATAGTCCCACGGGGGAAAGAAACTTCCATGGACAAGCTGCTGGGCCTAGGAACCACCCTATAAACACAGGGCAGCTAGGAATATTTCTTAATACTAGAGTTCTAATGCATTTTTAAAAAGTGTCTTTGAAATATAATGAGTGTTTGCAGGAAAGTTCAATGCAACAGACCTAAAATTAATGCATCTGAGACCATTCACTTCTGCAGTTAATTCTGGGAACATAAGCCCCATCCTTTAGTGAGATGAACAATATACCTGGCAAGGCAAAAAAAAAGAAAAAAAAAACATTTTAAAGGTCTCATCCGCACTCATGAATGTAGATTAAGAGCCTTCTAACCTCCACCTTATCAAGGTGAAGGACACAACTCTGTTTCTGGCAAAACTGCCTTGCAGGTGACAAACATGGAATGTAATTCACTGGAGGCACAACTGGTTGCTGTTCTCTCAAACTACATTTTCACAAATAAGTAAGATAGGAAAAGAGAAGCTCCACTCTCTTTTTGCAAGCCAGCAGTTCAGTTTCTCAAGGAAATATAGATACTCTTGGCAAGATATTGATTTGCTTGCTGCAAGTCGGCATTATTTAAGAAGAACATTTTCAAAAAATATCTTTGATCATCTTTGCACCTGCAGAGAAATGTGCATACATAATACAAGCCTTCCTGGTTTATTCTAATGGATATGTCAAAGTCTAGATCCACTAAAGCTCCTTCATTACTGTTTTTAAAGGAAGAGACACATGAGCCAAAGAAAGATCACACTGTTTTCCTAATACATCTCTTTCTGTCTTCTACTACAGATCAACTGCTCTTCACAATCTGCCTTAAACTACAACCTTTTTACCTTTACATAGAGAATCTTTATCTGTAAGAGGGCTCTGCAGTAATAACATCATAATGACTGCACAGTTAAGGTTGAATGTGCAATATAAATTATTTTCTGCTAATTTTCCACCAGAAAAAAGTAATCACCTTATTGATTTTATGGTGAAAATAAGCTGTAAGGGCAGAGATTTGCTTCAAGTTTATAACGTTCAGGTAAAATTGATTCTTCTGGACTGTGCCAGATTCCAATACTTTAAAAAAAAAAAAAAAACGTGCCTCTGATTTCTAGAAAATCAATGCAGTGACAGGACAAATGCTTCTCTCTTTTTTACTGTTCCAAAATGTGAATGTAAATGGAGTCAACTGATGGTAATGCAGCTCCTTGAGAAGAAAAACCTTCCCTCAGAAAAGAATTGTTTCAGAGGCTGCTACTACTCCAAGTCATTGCATATGACAACCTGCCTCCTCCATGCAAAACCAGCAGCCGGAGGCCACCACATCCCATCAGCTCACCATTCCCGGGAAGCTCCTGCAGCAGCGCTGGCTGTGTGAGCACTGGTGTTCACGTGAGCACCTGCAGACCTGGCCTAAAAGCACCTCAGAGCCATAGGTGACTTCTGCTGGACTGTTCTTTCCTCCTGGAAACTGAAGGGGAATCAGATTTTGTGTTGACCCTTAAGGAAGGAAGAATTACTGGCTCATTTTTATGTGATTCAAAAACAACAACAACAAACACCTTAACCAAAACAAAATCTCCACTATTAACTGCATTATATTATACACAGCAGTTTCACTACAGGAAAAATAATAAGAAAAGCATGTGTCTTCCTGGCAGAACACTGGGTAAATCTAAAATAAATAAAAATGACTAATTTCAGCGTCAGAACTTACTGTATTAATTTGCTCAGTCACGAAGAAATCCCAAAGCTCTGGATGCATGCTCGCTGCTTACTGGAATTAACACAGTATCATACAAGCCATTGCCAGTCCCCACACAGAGTGCATTCTTCCAAGGGCTTTGGCTGCAGGATCTTTTCAAAAACCCCCACGTCACGCTTCTCTCACCATACGGCAGGACCAGTGCTAGAACTCCCACAGACTTTAGCTAAAGTTTGACCACTCATTGAAACAACAGCTTATGAATTTAGGCTCCTAAGCACAGAGATTTTAATTAATTCAAATGAAATTATATGTGATTTTATAAATACCCACAAATATGTATGTGAGCATGCATAGGAGGTACTCATAAGCTGAGAAAACCTTAAAAAAAGTCATAATCAGAGTAAATATTTTATATTCTGCATCAAATACTTTCTATACATCTTCTTTTTTAAAAAAAATAATGTAGCTAGACTATAAAAACTACCATAACACTATGAAGAATAACTATCCTCTCTTGAGCACTTATACATGCCTCCATAGCAAGGCATAAAATCTCATTAGTGTTCATGACTACAGTAGTAAGCCATAGACAAAAATTTTTAGCTAACGGCATTTTATACTTCGAATAATTAGACTCTAACCTTCCCCTTTCCCCACCCCCTTTCTGTCCCCGACTGAATACTGTTGCAGTTACTACTCCTACTAGCCTGAAAAGCACTTTGTCAATATAATATTCAAGACTGGAGAGTTCAACAGATTAGTTGCAACTTAACAGGGATTTTTTTGCTCTGTGTTAAATAGGTTGCCTCTTAATTTCATTTTCATTGAAGGTCCTCTTACAGGAGAGGCATGGAGAAGTATCTAATGGGCTTTCTAACACAGCTGTTATAATACAAGTCTTCTTACTTCTTTCTAGACTCATAAGACGCATGACTCACTTCAGGTGAATTGATTTTAATCACCCTTAAATTGGCTATCAAATCTTAAACTAGCCTTTAAAAACCTCCTCAGTGGTACAGGTAGAAATGAAGGACGGTCAGTCATTCTCTAGAGATGCCAAAGATTGCTATTAAAATAAATACAATTAACTGCTTTCTTTCTCCTCACAGATTTTGAAATGAATTTAAAGGAGTCTTTGACCAGACACCAGGTATTAAGTGGTTAAAATAGGATATCTCTCCTCTCTCTGCAACCTGTAACTAGAAAACATTGAAATACTACATCTAATACTTTGGTATTAGGACATACCAAGCAAACCTAGAAGGACATTTGTTTTCAGAATCCTCTTTTCCCTTCCTAATGAATGATATCATATAAATGGCTGGAGTTAAAGCCTGAACTTTCCCTTCTAGAGGATATCTGCATGCATTTTCAACCCATTTTAGCCAGAGCATCATCAGGAGCCAAGAGAAGACAAAACACTGCATTCAATATGAAAAGCTCTTGTTAACCAGGCAAGACCGACTTGTCTAGTTAGCACTGGTCTGTCTAGCACTGGTAGGCAGAAACTAAATCTCACTTATCTAGCTGGAAATTAATAGCAAAGAATTGCGAGCCTACTTACACCTAAGTAGGAATATTAAAATGGTCTTGTAAAAAAAATAGAATAAAACTGATTCATTAGGAACTTGGAGAAAGGCACTTATCTCCTGTAGGACTGGAAGGAGTAGCTGATACCCCAGAGGGCTGTGCTGCCATCCAGAAGGACCTGGACAGACTGGACCACTGGGCGGTGAGAAACCTCATGAAATTCAACAAGGCCAAGTGCAGGGTCCTGCACCTGGGGAGAAATAACCCCAGACACCAGCACAGGCTGGGGACCGACCTGCTGGAGAGCAGCTCTGCAGAGAAGGACCTGGGCGCCATGGTGGACGACAGGTTGACCATGAGGCAGCAGTGTGCCCGCGTGGCCAAGAAGGCCAATGGGGTCCTGGGGTGCATTAAGAGGAGCGTCTCCAGCAGGTCGAGGGAGGGGATCCTGCCCCTCTACTCAGTCCTGGGGAGGCCACATCTGGAGCACTGTGTCCAGTACTGGGCCCCCCAGTACAAGAGGGATGTGGAGCTGCTGGAGAGAGTCCAGCGCAGGGCCACGAGGATGACCAGGGGCCTGGAACATCTGCCCTATGAGGAGAGGCTGAGGGAGCTGGGCCTGTTCAGCCTGGAGAAGAGAAGGCTGAGAGGGGACATGAACAGTATATGTAAGCACCTCAAGGGAGGCAGTGAGGAGGATGGGGCTGGCCTCTTTTCAGGGGTGGTCACTGACAGAACTAGAGGAAATGGCTACAAACTGAAGCACTAAAAGTTCCATGGGAACTTAAGGAAAAATTTCCTGACAGTGAGGGTGACAGAGCCCTGGAACAGGCTGCTCAGAGAGGCTGTGGAGCCTCCTTCTCTAGAGATCTTCCAAAACCACTTGAATGCCACCCTGTGCCACGTGCTCTAGGTGGCCCTGCATGTGCAGGGAGATTGGACTAGATGACCTCTAGAGGTGACTTCCAACCTTAGGAATTCTATGCTGCGGGTATTTTGCAGGTGAGGATGATTATTTTACACCTTAGGGACATTTTCAGGAAGTTTAGCTATCAGACTCCCCTTTCCAAAGACGTGCAATATACTTTCTATGTATAATTTGTCCAATATTGTATAAACTTTCTCCATTTGAAGTATCCCTTTTTCCACACAGCCATCCTTCAAGATGATGTAGTGTGGGTAGATGATTTCTACCTCTCTACTAATTCTTAATGTTCAAGGAGCGGACTCTACATCACCCTTTTTTGCTTTTAGTATCTTGCACTCTCCCAGTGTTGCCTCCCCAGCTTACAAAGCTATCTCATTAACAACAGAATACTTGATTTACCTTTAAATATTAAAATGTTTCTCAGTTGCATGAAGTGCAAAGCACCTGAGGGACAAGCAGCACTGATTTTAGTTGTCTCGCTTCATCTGAATTTACTGTAAACTCTTATGAATAACAAGCACTCAGAACCAGATGCTGTCAAACCATCTGAATGCCTATTCACTCCTTGCTGGTACCTGATTTTCACAGACTGTGAAGTGCTTTTCAACCAGGCTTGGTTTTTCCTGGCACTTTCAGAAACTTTTAGTTCCAGAGGAGATTTGATTTGCATGAAATGGTATACAATGTTTTCTCCCAGGTCTCATGCTTCTGAAGTAATTCACAGCCTGAATTCAGAGTTAGGAGGTCTCCAATTCAAGCTCCACATCTGACTGAAAGCAAAGCTTCAGGCAGTACATCCAGTGCTAACCAAATGTGAAGTGTGTATGATTCTTTCATTTCAATGTATCTTTAAAATCAGTTATCAAACATCAGGGCAGGAAGAGGGAGCTGTTTAGATTTGACATATGCAATAGAAAAAAAAAACCCTTTCTAAAAGATCTGTTATACAAAAACATACATAAATTAGATCTCTCAGAACTTGCAGCTATTCTTTCCTTAAATACTTTTCCTATGCCGTCTTCACCCCTACTTCATTCTCCCTATGTTCCTTACTACTTGTAAGGGCTTTTCCCTTTATGATTCTTCACATTGTTCAGAGAAGGATCTTTGTAATTACACCCCCTTGTCTGACCTCTCTCCTTCTCAGAAGGACTTAAAACTACCTGGACTTTCTTCTCAATAAGTTGTTGCTGTTGTTGTTGTTGTCAATTACAGAAGCAAAACTGAATTCAAATGCTGACTCTCTCTCCGTTACATCTTCTTTATGTTGTTTTCATACACCAGAAGTATTTATAAACAAATGTCATTTTTGCTTGAGCATGTTACCAAGATGGATTTGCTCCCTAGTTGGATCTTCAGCATTGTTCATCTTTTTGCTTATTTGTAGAGCTAAATTAAACTACTTGGTGACAGCTTTCAAATAGCAAACTTAGCAAAAGATTTATAAGAAAGCAAGTCATGTATGTGTTTTGATAAAATTGAAATTACTTATATTAACTTGATAAGAAATCATATGGGCTTTCTGGTCAGAATTCTCATCATTTTGAAAAGTTTCCTATCCATAAGCAAGAGCTAGAAATCTAGCTAGAAACAAAGTTAGAAGCACAGCTAGAGGAGTGACATGTGGCAGCCACCCAAGGCTCTGCCATTCACATATTCAGTGCAGAATCAGGTGTGACAGATCAGTACATCCTGTGCCCACTGCAGGACAGCAAGCAAGAAGCACTATTCAATGACCCCTCGTGTGATTCAGTACAAAGGCAGTCACATTAACTTAAACGGCTGCTTAGCTGATACAGCGGAGATTGCTTTGTGTGGGTGATGTGATGTAGGAAGTTCCTTGGCCACACAATTGTCCAGTTAATATATGGTATTCTAAAGCTACAAGCCAAGAAATGAAAGCAAGTCAGCACAGCTATTCACCTACAGACCCCCTGGAAATGTAGTAAGCTTTTTCACCACCACGTACAGTGACCTGTGTCACCTTATTTACTAGTTTTAAAAAATGCGTGGTTGCCTATATATGAACAAGAGTGTCAACAGCAAAGATGCATTTTTAGTAGCTCTTACCTGATTAAAAGTGCATTTTTAACAAGGAGAGCTCTGTTATGTCAAACCAATGTACAGAACACCAAAAGCTTCTCCCTAAGCAGTAAAACCTTGCTAGCCAGGAGTATAACGATAAGTGCCAGAAATGCAAACTGAAAAATCACTTGGAACACTGAAAGACACAGCTAAATGTAAAAGTTCAGCTGGAGTATTTCAACTTTGAATGAAGCAAATGCAGTGGATTCAATTTATGCTTTCCAATATTTATTCTTTAATTTGAGTAAATATGTCTCTAATAAAAAATGCATGTGTAAATAAAGAGTTCAATTTCAAATTTTACTGCTCTCTTGACTTTGAAAATGTTCTTATGATCATGTATTCAAAAATTTCTGGTCGACTGATCCGAGAGCCTACGACTTCTGAAACTTATTAAAGAAGAATTTCAGCACATGGAAAAAAGAGGTAAGGCTGATTAAGATGCTAATAGTTTTAAAAGTACTAATTAAATCATAATGCAATTTCAACAAATCTTACTGTCAATATCTAGCCTAACACAGACACTACGGTTCATGTAATTTTTTGTTAGTGATAGTTCTACCATATTTTTCTTTTGACCAGCAGCAACTCTGTCGGAACTTCTTAGAGCTTACAGATTAAGTACCCATCTGTGTATCCTGTGGGATCTAATGCCAACTTGGGGCCAACACTGAGGTAAACAACATCTACTTCAATGCATTTTGTACCAAGTCAGAGCATGAGAATTCTTTCAGTCCTGGGAGAGATGACTGTACAAATAAAATAATACTATAATGCAGATCTACTGTAGCATATTTGGTTTTTACATATTTTATGCATTTTCTTTCCTTTTTTTTTTTAATACTAAGCAAGTTCATGGTATATCTGCAACTGTCCTAACTAGATATCCTTATGATTGATATAATCATAATATATATTATTGATACATCATATAGAGCATATTAGTATAATATTATAATATCATATTGATATAATCTAATTATATTTTATAAATATTATATTTATATTATAATATCATAAATATTATAATATCAAATGAGAATATTGAATATTGTCCCCTTGTTGCGGGAGAGGAGCTTGTGTGCTCTTATGAGGTTGCGAGCTATGCTGGCGGTGGCATATGCCTCCGGTAGAATCTCCCACGCCAGACAGGTCTCAACTGGGCAGGATGGGCTCACTAGCCTCCTGGCAACCACCCTAGGAGAAGGACAGCTCTAACCCCAAACCCGGGCACATGGAGCTCGCTTAGCCCTCTAAGCCCACCCACCTCAGAGAAGGGCACTCTAACTAAACCGATGTCCTGAGGACTTCACTGACACTGTCCAAGATACAAGGACTCCCTGGAACAATACCTCGGCCTGGGCCATACAGACTACCATCAACGGTTCACTCTGGCCTCGAATCGGGAGACATGGGGATGCAGCATCCATAAGGCTGCTGCTTCCTTTGAGAACACACGCAGAATCTGTTTCGAAGAGAAAAAGACAACGCAGAAAGAACCGTGCCTCGACAATACTGCCTAAGGAGACCTTCTGCCGCACCTTTTGCAACCAGACTTGCCTTTCCTACATCGATCTTTTTAGCCATCAGCGCGCTTGCAGCAAACATGGGTAAAGCCCTTCCCATATCTTCATTTGCAAAGCCTAGCTATGATGATGATCATGATAAATATTATAATACATTATTGATATAATCAATCCACTTTTTTTTTTTTTTAGAGAGTATTTCCAAAGTTCAGTATTTCATGCAATCAGTTGTTCTCACAGCTAATAGTGGCACTTGTTACAGTTAAAATCCTACACTTCTCTGAAATATTAGGAATAAGGCTAAGTTCTCTCCTTTGGCAATGAAAAAAGCCTAATCACACTTGATGTTGGCACTGGATGTTATTGATGGGTGCTTGTTTTTGCTATGGTGATCACACTAGAGATCACCAAGAGATGTTAAAGTATTTCTGATTTCATATATCTGTCACAATCCAGAGAGAAAAATAAAGATGCCAGAAACAATCCTGTCATACTGGCTCTTATCCTGGTTTTATTCCACAGTCATTCTCCATCTTCTCTGAAGCTGTATGAGCATGTATTTGTTACTCTTCCAAGAATTTCTGAACAGTCATCTTCATAGCTTTTTATTTTATAGTTAATCTCTTGATAATAGCTTGTAAATTTAACACATTACTAGATGCTATAAAAACACTACAGGTACCTGTAACAGCTGAATATATCAGTCGAAAGCCAATATGAAGCGTTGTAAACAATGTACTTGCCAACTGGCTTTTTTTCAACAACTGATAATCTACTGATTGAAACTCTTATCAATTGACCTCGAGATTCATGAGAAGTATTCATATTTATAAAATGTGCTCATTTCCTAATTGTCTTTGCTAGGTAATGTCTAGAAAGAGAAGGTGCATGACAAGGGGATAATTCTTATTTTGCTTGAAATTACAAAAACTTGAAATAATTAAAAAAAGGTCTCATCTTAAGTACCCTGAGGAATCTGTTGCAGAATCACAAACTGGGCTCAGATCTCCCAAGTTCAATCCACTTATATTCCAAAATAGTTTGTTCTAATTAGGAGTTTCTCTTGTTTGAATGTGGACTTAAAACAGGCACTGCATACAAACATCATTTCAAATCTAGGATTTAAAAATTCATAAAGTGTACAGGAGTGCAGCATTTTTTACATTTTACATATTCCTGGAATTTGATGGAAAACAGTGCCCTTCCAGCTGTAAGAATAAGAAAACAAGAGCTAAAACACAAGCTTATAGTTTGAATGACAGTGGCTGCAGGGATCCGGATGCAGAGACCCGCTAGTGTTGGCCTACACGGGCTCTGCAAGTTCCCTGACCTCACAAGATGCATATGCTACACCTCCAAAGAGACAGAGCTTGCCAGGCATAGATGTAGTAAAATGAATGAAAATTACTATGCAATTACCATTACTGCATGAAAAAAAAGTAATTGATGATATTACAAAATGCTGTATAACATACATTACAAGGCATATTTTGCAAAAATCCTAGCCAGATAACAAGTCAGTAAAAGATTTTTAACAGTAGCACAAGATTATGATTGTCTTCAAATTAGGACAACCAGATGAGCCACCTAATCTTAAAATGAAGACTAAAATGTTTAATGTTATTTAGAGATGTTTAAAAGAAATTAAAAGTTATTGTCCATGCTAAGTACAGACTAAATTGATAACATGAAAATAGTTTTTGCTTAGGAAAAGAAGTGTCCTGAAAATTAAAGAAATCAAACAAAACAAAATAAACCCACACACTCTTTCTCTGGAATACCTCATATATCATAAAACACCTCAGAGATAGATATTACTTGGTTTTGTTACAGCATTGTTTAGTGATTTCACTGAAAACTCCAGTTGCAGAAGAGTTTCACCATTTTAAGCAACAAGAAAGTCAGCTAGAAAAAGCAAAAAATCTATTTGAAGCAGAAAATACTGATTACTAATCCATCATCTGAATGTTTGGCTTTATGTACACTAATTTTTGCATCATGAATTGCCCTATTATGGGACCATACCTATTAGCAATGCACAGATTAGACTTCCCCATCTGTAACCTGAATTACCCACCCTCCTTCAGCAAAACACTCAGCCATCTTGCATTCAACTATTTTCTAGTGTTACATGTTAAAAAAAATAAAAAAATAAAGCATATTTATTTCTCCTCTACTGGTGCTAATCTACATAAATCCATGCAAAATATTCATGAATACAGAACATGCTGCGGCATTTTAAAAATAGTCATTAAAATAAATGCAAGAAGATGCTGTAAATCACGGTTCTTCTATGAAATGAAGGTTCTATCACAACCAAAGTGAGCCATAAAATGGTACTATCAGGAAAAGCGATGTGTTTACCTAAAGTACATTTTGAAAATTTAGCACAGAGATAAAATGTATTTGCTGGAAAACTCGCATAAAATGTACTAAGTTTAACATTTGCCCACTAGAAAGCAGAAAAGAAAAATAGATGTGCTTATATGCCTTGCTTCTTACACACAGCAAGTTGGATTTCAGGATCAACAGAATATATCTAACCAAGTGTGTCAGACTTTTTCTTTAAGCCTAATATATTCATAACATAAAATGAAAAGTAACATGATTTGCTTTGTGTCACTGTGTTGTATATTTGAATCTAATAATCACGATACTATTTAATAGCACAGAAAGTCCAGGCAGTAACTGATTACCAAATAAAAGCAGAGAAAATTAAAAAGGAAAGTTAGGATCATTCATCTACTCAACTGTGAGTTGATTGTACACAGACGGACAAATAATAGATAAGACGTAGATTAAATTCCCTTTCTTTATCTGTATTACAGGCTAGCTTTCTAGCTTTTTGTTCATTACTTCCATGCCTTATCTGCACTGATGCATTAACATAAAGGAGCCGAGATACTGGTTTTGTGCAAGGTCACTTCTAAAGGAGACGTGCTCTGCACTGAATAGCCAAGTGGTTCTCTTGGACTTTCATGGGGACACTTGCTGGCAAAAGCGACTAAAGCCAATCATCTAATGTAGCATACATGAACCACAAATAGGAAAGAATTGAAGTGTGCCTTTTTTTTTTTTTTATTTTTCCCTTAAGTGCAGCTTATAAAAACAAAAGGTAGAACTTCCCACCTTTTTACACTATTAATCTCTATTACCATATTTAACATTATTTCCTTCCCTTCAGTAGAAATGCTTGAAAGACTTGTCCTGAGCATCAGATAGTGAAAGCTATTCTGGTTAACCTAGTACCAAAGCCCTGGGGATTATTTTGGGTTCCTAGGGGAGGAATAAACATCAAAATAACTACGGCACTTGAAGAAACAAAATGTGTCTATTTTTTAATTCCATTTTCCCCCTGCCCTGCCCTTTCCTCCAGGTCTTATATAGTATCCAGACAATTTTGGATCCAAAAACATGGATTGTGAGAGAGATCTGAAATTGCCAGAGGGCACCAAAGAGGATAAAGCCTTTTCCTACCTTTTCAAGTCTCTAAATAATTATCAAAACCTGTATCTTTTCCTTTTCCTATATCCACTGATATCCATCTTATATCAAGATGAATATATAACTTTGAGACAGAATGGGAAAATATTCCTGAGATTACTAGAGACCTCTTGTGTTTTACCTTCTATTTTTTTTTTTTAATTGCTTTTATTTCCAGATTACTGTGTAACTTCTGAATACTGTTCATTTGTTCTGTCTTGGGAATAAGTAGATATTAGGGCTTAGGTAAAAATAGGACAAAGACTTGCGGTGCTCAGCCAGATAAGCAGCAAGGCAGTACAGTACAATATTCAAGTGAAACAGCCTTTCTTGGACACAGGGAGAAACAGTAGTTTTATTCACTTGTCCTTCTCCTCAGGTTGATGGATTATTCTCATGCCTGAATTCCCGTGTTGTGAAAGTAAAAGAGCATTAGGTACCTGCTACCCAAGACTTCTAAAGAAAAGACTTCTAAAAAAAGAAACAAGATAAAGATTTATGTGACTTTATTCCTGCCTTAACACCCATGACCAGAACATCTATCAGTTTTTACTGATATGAAATCTCATACAAATGCACAAATTAATGATCCTGGTAGTCTCCATGAGTGGCTGGTTGCTTTCAGTAAACAGAAGCTTTGGAATAAGAAATCTGGTTATGTAAGTATGTGACTGAAAACAAACCCAACCCCACTCCACACACCACTTCTTCTGCTTATAGCCTTATCTGGTCAGACTCATCTCCCATTAGCTTGTAACCTTCTTGCAGCAATAGAAGTATCTTCTAAGGCATTTGTATGACGTCATAGAAAGCTACAGACACCAAACACAAAATTAATCAAAGGTACCTGCTTGGAAACAACTCTTCTGGAAAACAAGGCTCTGTCTAGAGATCAAATAGAAAGTTGCTCTGTGATATTACAGAAACAGGCACACAGGAAATTCAGGATGCCGCTTGTGTCTTGTGGGTCTTATGCATCAAAGTCTTGTAGGCAGAACTCAAATTCTCCATGATTATAAAGTATGCAGTGTATTGATTAATACAGAAAATGCTTAGTGTAGAAATATATGCACAGTTATTCTGTAGCAGTGACAAAAATTAGATGCTGCCATCAGATAACTACTAAGGGTGATCACAGAATTACTGCCAGTATTTTATTTCCTATAGGACCATTTTGACAGCTTCCACTTTGGTTCTGGGACTTGGACCAGCTTTAGAATCAAGCCAAGCCAAGTAAAAGCAGCTTTGGTTGCCTCAGACCTCACAGAGGTAACTAACATCAAAGTCTACAGACCTGGTATTTAAACTATTGAATATCTACATGCACGCAGTCAAGCCGTGTTGCGCCATGCAACTTCCTCTGGGCAAACCACCATGGTTCTGAATGCAGTAGGCTTAAGCATGCCTTGGTGAAGGAGTCCTTACTCACAAATATCACTTCTTTTACAATGATCTGACTGGAGGCCGCAGTATGTTTAGGAGAGGAATTTATACTTTGTCAGCCAAACTAAAAAAATGAAAAGAAAAAAAAGATCCAAACCTTAAGCTGAAAGTTTTGAGATTAAGGAATTCTTAGCCAATTGGACCTTGATTGTTTTCAGGGCTCAATAATACTGCTACTTCATATTACAAAGCTTTCTATCCAGAAACCCATAATTTGAATAATATTTACATTAACCTTCCAGATAGAACTTCAAGGTGATTCTGAGCCCCATCATTGATGCTTTTTTCCTTTTTCTTTGTATGTTGGGCACAACAAACACCTTTTTGAATAAAGTCTGCAGTTATACTAGTAGATTAAAAAAAAAAGTATTCGGTGCTTCAGTCATCTATCTCCAGAACAAAATAAAGCAAGTTTTACTAGTCAAGGTTCTAACTTTCATATCTTCTGACCATGAACCAAGAACATGCCCTTGAAATGAGCAACTAAGCTGCAAGTTTTTTGATGCTAAGCCAGTTTTGGAGGGGTAGAAGGAGATTAAAAACATAAAATATGTTCCAGAATTTGTTTCCATTACAAAGATTTTATTCTCTGTTTCCAATTCTTATCTCACATTAATATAATAGGGTAATATTATGTGATCTTAGCGCTTAAAACAGCTACATTATATTTAGAGTATTATCCACAAATGATTATTTCTGATTCTGTGTAAGAAGATTAGAACTGAATATTACTGAGTTTAACTAGCAAAACTACAAGATATACATAATCTGTTTTTTGACTGTAATTAAAACAGGAAAAACTATGTATGTGCCCCTAATTCCCCTCATCACACTTACATTACTTCCACCTCCTTATTCAGATGACATTACAACACTGAAAGTATATGTCAAGATTGTATGTATGTGAAGACATACACAGGTGCAGTGAAGAAAGGCATTCATTTCATAAAATGGAAAAGTTATTTTCTGATTTTTTGGACAGTTTCATGAAAGGATTATCACATTAAATTGTTTTCTCATCTTACTGAACTATTGCCACTAAGATGAAGTATGAATTACGCTTCTTGATAACACACAGCATTATGCCTTGCTCTTTCTTGTTATTTTGGGACAGAATTGTTTCCCTGTCTCTTAGTTATGTCAAATTTCAAGCTCACTAGACTCTCCAGTGTCAATCAAAACTATTTCTATAGCATTGCAACCTTCTTGGTGCTCGTTTTGTGACTCTGGTCTCCATTTGACAGTCAGCCTGGCTTACAACTAGAATACTTTTTGGATTTTAGACTTTCTGGATCTTTATTCAACAAAGAAATATACTCAAATCAGAGTTCAGACTGACACACTAAGCTTTCCCTCATACCAACATTTAAATCAAGAGAAGTCATGTTAAGGTACTTTTCAGCACAAAATTTGGTTCCTTATTACCAAAAAATATCTATTTTATTGAGAGTTTGCTATTCCTGTAACAATTATAGTCCTTCTGGATAGCTCCTCTGCCTCAACTAGGAGATAAATAAGCCCATGCAATATTCCCTCAAAAGGAAAAGCAGAAGTATACTGAACTCCTAAGACTCTTCTTTTATATTGCTGTGTCAACTTTGGTCTCCATAAAATGTCAGAAGAACTGAACATTCTAAGGCTAATAAGATGTTTGTACAGCAATTGTTTCTTATGTTATACGGCATACTATGGCAAACTAAACAAGCCCCTATAAAAAGCAAGAGAGTTGTCTGGGCAAGAAAGAATAAGCTAATTAAAGCACACAAGATAAGTGTAGACAGAGCAGTAACACATTTCAAAGATTTTTTCGTCTTGTGTGCTGGACAAGCCTAACAGTGCTTCACTCTCATCTTTACTGCCTACATAATCGATACATCATGATAGCAATAAGTTAAGTAACAGAAAGAAAATAAAATTGGTTCTTTTCTGAGCATTTTTTTCCCTATTGATTTCTTACCCAATAAAAGTAGATTGTAATAAGTAGTAAAGTGGCATGTAACGCTGTCTACATTACAAAACTTGGACAGTGGAGTTGGCGCTTGGCATTAATGACTGGCAGATGTCCCTAAATGCTCCTAAACCCAGCACTAAGTCCTTGGTAGATCTTAATGCTATCTCTTAATACCACATTTATTCTTTTCACCTTCTGATTGTGTTTCTTTATGTCCAAGTCAACTTTACATCCTAATCGTCTTGAGGCATGTAGCAGTCTTAAAAGTATAGCAATGTTTACACTGCTAAAATAAAGCTTGGCAGACAGCTCAAACAGTGCACTACTGATCTGCTGAAAACTGCTTCCCAGCTTGCATGTTCCCTCATATTGCTGTAATCTCTGGCTGCTAACATGCACTGAAGCAGTGTCCAAACTTCACTTAGGAAACAGGATTTTCAAGGGACTGTCTCAAGCAGGACTACGGCCCTGACAGCACCATCACTATTACCATCCAGACCTCCACCACTGCCCCAAATGCGTTTTGAAAACTCTCTATCTTTCCTCAAATTCTAATGATTCTAAGTCCTGGCACCAGAGACACTATATGAGTCCCAGAGGAGGGCACAAGCTAAGCGCTAGGTCATGTGGATGCAACTGGTCCACATTTCTCAGGAGTAGATGTGTATTGGTACAGATGCAGCCCAAGCAATCAGTTAGCAGCATGCACTTCTGCTTCTCAGGGAACGGTAACTCAAGGAGATGTATGTTCATTTTTGAGTACCTCTCACTCAAGATGTGTTTTAGAGCTCTCTCTGACAAGCTTTGGGTGCCAGTCTGCAATTCGGAAAGTCAAATTCCCAAATCAGTGGAGTGCTATCTCCTTTACTGGAGGCAAATTAGTTCTCACAGTGGTAGCAGCAGATGGTTGAGGCCTTCTAAGGAACCACATGCTCAGGCATCAAAACGCAGACCTACCTAGATAGCTATGTTCAAAGAAGCTGCCTAAGTGCCGATTAATGATATATGATGAAGCATAGATTTCCTTCAGCAAGTCAATATTCCACAGTAAAATTCTGAATAGCAAGGACAAAAGAGGTAGAATAATTAAACAATATAGATAGTCATCTTGAAAACCAGTCACTCTGAGAGGGAAACTAATTGCTTTTTCATTGAAAACCATCTACTTGGGGACTCTTCTACTGCTAATAAGAATACACCTCTGAATCAAAAAGTGCCTGTGAGGAAGATTCTCAGAAGAATGAAGGTCAAAAGAATCCTGTTCCTGTAACGATTACTTGATTCAGATCTGAAAGTACAGTATCTGAGATGAAAACCGGGGGCTCAAAAGTCTCCTTAAAGAGCTAAATTCAAGAGGAACCAATGTACCTAATCAGGGACAAGAAGAGCAGGTAACAACGTTGCAAGTCACAGTAGCAGAAACTTTCATGTGGCATACAGCCGAGGCCATCATCGGTCAGTTTGAAAGTCTGACCAAAATAGCCTCCCTGTATTTCCCTTCTCTCACATAGCAGCTAAACATCCTCTCAAAAATGCCTGTGCAATATGGCATTTGTGACTATATAGGAGAAAACCTACACTCACTTTTATGATATACACCTTGAAATACTTAAGAAGTTGGAAGAAAAACGAAGGGGGATGCATAATTCTAGCATTTAAAATGTTTCTGAGCTCAGTTCCAGCAGTAGGAGTTAGCAATAATCTCTACACAACTACCCCTGGAAATGGAAGAAAAGAAACACAGGAGACAACTGAGTGGCTGCAATGAAAGAAGGCCCAGCCTCAGGGTAATGGCCAGCTATCTCATTTACTGCAAGGCTGGGGGTAAATATTCCCATGGAGGTGAACCTCTTAAAACAGCCAAATTTACACTTCTGCTTTGTCCAAGCCAGCAGGTAACCGAGCACGATGTTACAAAGTCTTGCTCTAATCTGGCTCATTTGCCTGGCAGCTCTCATTTAGCAGTGGAGTAAACAATACAGCATTTTCATAATTTAGAATTATGCATTCAAACAGGAAAAATTAATGTTAGTCCAAAGTAATTTACACTGTTAATTAGGCAAGAGTTCTAAATAATTACATGAATTTTCCTCCTCCATTTATAGATCATTCTAACAACATCTAGGGCTTATTGGAGAGGGAGCCTAAATTCTGATTGCTGCTTGGCAATTTAGTCTCTAGCCTAAGTTTCATATTAACCTCTGGGATGTAAAATATTTATGAGCTGCTTGACTCCAAACCACCAGTGTTCTGAAAAAAACACTCTCTAATAATAGAAATTAATTCAGTAAATTAACATGGCATCTTCTCACAAAAGTCTCTATATTTAGGCATGACTGACTGTAAATTCCATTTTTATAACAACTTTGTCATTGAAATATCTCAACAGAATGTGCTCCATTTTTATTTGATAGTGTAAGTCTCAATGGCAAAGGGTCAATGATGACAAGAGAAGGGGCATAAATACATATCTTCAGGATATAGTTGTGATATATCTAGATGCAGTAATTATCATGTGGATGCTATTTTCTCACCTTTGAAATAGCCTGTAATAGTAAAACACATGGAAATATTCTCATCAAGTTTAGGAATGTACCACATAGAGGCTTTGGGGGGTTTTACCTTAATGCACAGTCAAAGGTCAGAAAGAAATTACTAAAATCACTCAATATTCCCTTTTCAAAAGACTAGTGGATGGACTAATTCAAAACGATGCATTCTGCCACAGTAATCACAACATTACAGGCTCAGATTACACTTGCCTTGGGGAAGAGTAGCAGAGGGTCGTGATGTTTCTCAATTCCTTTTTACTTTGTGCCTTGAATAATTCTCCTTCTCTGCTTCTTTGAGAAAGATAATATATGTAAGAAAAAGATAATATACATATAAATTTTAGTTCTAACTTATCTATGTTATGAAACATTTTTCCACATTATATTAACATTATTTCATATAGTGAAACTTAAAAACTTACAAAAGGTAATTGTTACATCTTGTTATCTTGTGTTCCTTCTCTTCAGTAAAACCAATAAACTGATTTATTTATTATGGGAAGAAAATGTCCCTATATTTTCCCCAAACTACTAGATTTACAAACATAAATTTAAAAGTTCACCCTTCTAATCAGCTGTATACCATATGGAGCAATCTATGTATGTTTTAAAGTAGAAATTACTGCAATGTAAATTCTCTGTAAACAGGAGAGAAATCACAGAATCCCAGAATGGTTGAGATTGGAAGGAACCTCTAGAGATCACCTAGTCCAGCCCCCCTGCTCCAGCAGGGACACCCAGAGCACGTGGCACAGGGTGGTATCCAGGCGGGTTTGGAAGATCTCCAGAGAAGGAGACTCCACAGCCTCTCTGGGCAGCCTGTGCCAGGGCTCTGGCACCCTCACAGGAAAGAAGTTCTTGCTCACATGGAGGTGGAACTGCCTGTGTTTCAGCTTACACCCGTTACCCCTCGTCCTGTCACCGGCCACCACAGAGACAAATGAGAAAGAAATGGTTACTCCTCTTGTAAAGATGTATCCAAAAAATGCTTGTAAATTAGGAAGAGCTACAATGATTGAGGAATATCATTAGATATGATAAAAACAGGGCATTAAAAAGTGTCCTCTACTATTTGTACATTGCATTATTTTAAAACAAAACAAATTAAACTTTATAGCCCCATTTTCTTTTCAGAGAAAACTTCTAATAGAAAACAGGTGCTTCTTCCTAAACTATGCCCACATATACAGCAGGCAGAAAAGAAGTATGAGTGCTAAGGCTCTATGAATATGAGATATCAGAGAAACATGCAAAGTTGTTTCATCTCTTGTTGTACAGGCAGACTAATGCTGCAAACACATTGCAATAAGTTCCCAGAACTTTTAGTTTCAAGAACTTTTAAAACAGCAATTTATTTTTATTTGCAGTAACTATCAAATATTTATTTTTTACTTAGCCTAACATTTGGCCCTAGTGGCAATGTCCTCAAGTTTCAATAAATTGCTTACGTGTACAGCATCAGCTAAATTGTGGTTGCAGATTTTAGATTCTCCGAATCTTCCTTCCCTTTGCAATATCAGTTTGCATCACCTGATAAGCTCGCCCTGCAAGTAAAAGCCAGGAGGAATAGCAGCAGTTTTACTCCTATCTCTGGTCTGGACTGAACAAAATCTGTAGATAAGCAAGTCTATTCATCTTTAAAATGACAATTTAGGAGTTCACAAATTGATC
Source organism: Crypturellus undulatus (assembly GCA_013389825.1). Lineage (NCBI taxonomy): Eukaryota > Metazoa > Chordata > Aves > Tinamiformes > Tinamidae > Crypturellus > Crypturellus undulatus. Next base: position 338,819 of record VWPW01021496.1, read on the forward strand.
TGATTGCTCAGATAAAAAGACAATGCGGAAAGCGTAGTTTTTGTTGGTTTCCTATTTTCACGGGTGTAAAAGAAACAGTGCAGAGCTACCAGAGGGTGAACAACAAAACCGAAACAGTTACTCTGAAGATCAGTGATCCTAAACTTGTCATTGCTGCAACTCAAGAGAGAGAACTGAGCTTCTCTGTTGCAGTGTGTGTGCACACTTGTCTACCTGACTAACAACATTATTCTTTCTCATTCACATGACATGAGCCAGGACTGACAGGCTCTAAGGATTATGAAAGCTTTATTAGAAGTGGATTATGAACATGCTCAATATGCAGACGAAAACAGTTATCTGTAAGTCAAAAAGAGATAAATTCAATGGAAAGCCAACTTAGAATTTCAAAAAAATGCACATTCAATATTCATTGCTGTTTTAACTCCCATCCTGCTGAGTTTCAGTAACATAAAATATGTATTATTTCCTTTCAACCATATTGGAGTTTAAAGTATAGCAAGAGTTCTACTTTGCTGTTCATCTCCACATATAAATGCCGCAAGCAAGAAAAGATTACTGTCTTTGATACTGAGAATAGGAAATTCTTGATATCTAAGGGGAGCAAAGATACAGGACATGGGCAAAGACATGCCTAAACTGGGTGCACCAGTACTGTAAAGCACATTCTGTAATATTATATTGATAAAAGGTAAATCAAAACTCACAATTAACCACTTGGTTGTGCAGTTTTGGCATGAAGAGGCACACGCAGAACTCAGTATTTTATGGTAAAAATATGAACTGTAGGTTTTTAGTTTATGAACAGTAACCTTATCCCAGAATTGACTTCAAGCTAAATTTCATACCTAAGTCACATTGAGCAAGAATATAGTTTTCCTTGCTCATTTTATTTTTTTTTTCAGTTAGGTGATATGAAAAAGACTGTAATACAATAAATTTCTACTCTTCTCAATCAGGATAACAACATATTACTCTGTAGACATATAAACACACATCGAAAGCATGTCACATATGTTAGAGAAAGATATTTCTCTCCTACGCAGCCTCTACTGTATAGAAATGCAGTAAATGCAGAAAAATGCATACTAAAACTAAGGCAACATTTCCTCAAACAGTAGTTGAATTAACAGCTAATGGACAAAGAATGAGTTTCCATTTATTTTTGTTACAAGCCTGAACCTCTCATCTCTACCAGGGAAGAAGACAGAAGTTTGCCTATAGCTGGAAACCAATGAAACTCTGTACACAGAAAGGGGTTACCAGACAGGCAAAACTGAACACTGCCCTCCCAGTTACTGAACAGCAGAACTTGGATAACTAGAAAAATAAGATCAAATTTAAAGAATATTTTCAGTAGCCACCATCAGAGTCTCTGCTTGTACCCCAAGGGGGAAAAACTTAACCAATTGATAATTCCCCCCAAATTTATTGGTGGGCAGGGGGAGGGGAGGGAGAACAGTGGCAGCATCTTCTGCTACGGGTCTTTGAAGCCGTAACCGAAAGTTTCTCAGCCATGCATGTGTATCAACATATAGTAAATTATCCTTGGATTTATTAAATCATATTGTGTTCAAAAGGCTACTTATGTTAACAGTTAACACCAAATGATTTCCTCTTCTGTGGAAAGAGACAAAGTGAGGGCAAAGTCCTTTGATCTACCTGGATTTACCTGGATCCCTACTGATCCACCTGGAAATCACACATTGCCCAAAGCAATAACCAAAGACCATCTCCAGAACTGGTTTGTTATTCACATTCAGGGTTCCCTCTCCCAGGGACAATTCTTGCATTAAACACTGCTGCATTAATACATTTAATTCAGTGGCAAGATTCTACTTGGTATAAAGACAAATTCAGAAAGAGACATACCTCCCACTTTGGAATTGAAATCCTTCCCAGGGGAAGCTTGTGTTCTCTACCAAAGCCTATGTTATTCTGCTACGAAGGACATTCCTATTTTCCAACATTACTGGAGCAGGTAGGAAGAAGGCTGTATGGTATATCCTTCCTGTTTTACAGCACAGGTAGATTTGACAGCAGCCAGTCATTTCACAGGACCCCTCACCATAATAGGGAAGGAATTATAAGATGAGCAAGGTAGTAGGTAGGATAAACAAGGTTAAGAATATTCTTTTCAGAATGAATAACAACTTCAAAATTTTTATACTAGCTGATATAAAGCTACATATATATGAAAAATGCTTGCAGAAATGGAGCAAAATGATGGTTACCCAATATATATAATATTGGGGATATATATATTGGGTATATATATAATTAAAACCCGCAGGCTGCCTCTTTGTATATGTGATGTTAACAAGTTTCATATATAAAGGCCGTATTTCTGGAGGTTTTAGCGGTTCCTTTTCATGGTTCACATCGCCTAGACTGAGAAATGACAGACAATAAATGAATGTCCACAACCTTCTGCCCTGTAAAACTTCTGTCAGCAGGGATTAAATGAGATAGAGTCACGCAGAAACTAATGGCTTGTGCATAGAGTAAAATAATTGATTCTGATAAGCTGGATTAAAAAAAAAATCATCATTAAAAAAAAAGAAAAAAAGAAAGAAAGAAAGAAAGAAAAAAAAAAAGAAAAAAAAAAGAAAAAAAGAGAGGGGCTTGTTATAATAGAGGAAGTCAATGAGCTACCCAGCAATTCTCTCCTCTTAAAACCACATTAGGAACCATTTTCTTTTATAGTATAAGAGCAGTAACATTCCATCTGCTTTCAGTGTGCTCATAAGGTATGACTTCAAATTAAAAACTGAGCCTCCAAAAGCTTTGTGTTTAGACTGTGCAAAGGAAGCTCTTCTTGCTTATAAACTTCCTTGGCTAAGGCTAATAGGCTAAAACAATACTGCAGCCTTACATCTGGTATTTTAATACATAGCATTTCTGCACTTGAAATGATCTAAAGTAACGACAATTTCTTTAATTACCCCACTGTGTTAATACAGAGAGGAGGTACAAAACAAGAAACAGTAAGCAAATAAATGTTGTCCCTTTTCTATGTATGTGAACTGCGTTTTCCTTATGTCTTTCTTAATATTCCAAGCTTTATCAGCTATTTCTTGGCAAGCAACAGGACATTGGTTCTTACATAGAGAAAGTTGTTAGGATTGAGGAGGGAATTGATGGCTGGAAAGGGGAGGCTCAGATGAGGTCCAGGGGGAATGAACTGAACTCAAGAGACATTCTGGATTGCGAAAAATAAAGACAGGAAGGGTTGTCAGCTACAGTTTGAGTCCAAACTCAAACTACAATTGTTCATCAGTATAAAATTGTCAGTTGTCTTTCTTCAACTTTTTTTTTTTACCCAACTTATTTGAAAAGTTTCTTCTCAAGACATTCTCACAAGCATCTTTGCTAAAAATGAGTCAGTTGTATGAAAACTAACACGCTATTTTTTTTAAACTGATTTGACTCTTCTATCCCCATGTAAAATAATATGATGATGAACAGCCCTAGGTCAGCTTAAGAAGGGGCCTAGAATTCATGATAGGAGTTTAGCCCGATTATTCAGTTAATTCATCAAGGAAGGAAGCAAATTCTTTCTTAGAGGAGGAAATAGCTATGAAAGTGATGAGTTAGGCTGTATAAAACAGACCAAATAGACATGGAAATGCCACCTGCTAGAAAACAGGCTTGACCTGTCCTACAATACACTGCAAGCAAAAGCAAGGGAAAAAAGGTTTCTCACTGATGAGATGTTCTGAAAAGGAAATGTATTTTAAAAGTACTCAGACACCTGGAGAAGGGAAAAATCGTCTAGCCTACTGGCAGTCTGGGATCGTCTAGTCGACCAGACCACTGGGAAAATTGGGGGAATCAGTAACCAGAAATGAAAGCTGAACTTTACGAGGGGAAATTCAGAACAAACAATCAAGTCTTATAGCATTGCTGGGGACTGTGACAGTCCATGTGGAGGAGGAATGGATGTTTTAAGTCCAAAAATATTGATGCTATCATCACTGATGGCCAGAGAGCACAAAAACGAAGGTGAGGAAAGAAGGGAACTAAACTTCTTGTTCGATTTCGCTGCAAGTGGAATGACCAAGTATGAGAAAAAGAGAAATAAAGGCAGAATCCTTGGCATGCTCTAGCTTTCCCAAGAGCCATGTCAGAAGCAAAAAACCTTCCCAACATTTTTCTTATTTCTGTTCCACAATGGCAAGTAAAGAGAGTAAAGATAAAGATATTCTTACAATCTAAAGTACCCTGGGTGCTCATCTATCATCACACTCACTTTACCCAAAGTGCATGAGAATGAAACAAGCAGAAACTATTCAATGCTTCACTGAATTATTGCATGTCACTGTTATCACAAAGTCCATTATATGAAATGAGTGTTTTTATTTAATTTTATTTGCCTACTGGAGCCTTTCAGCAAGTCAAAACTTAGAGTTAACATCAGGTTATCTATTCATATAAAACTCCTCATAGTTTTTCAAACATCAGACATCTGAATATTGTCTTCTGCAATGTCAACTGAATTAGAATTGGACTAAACTAGTCTTAAAAAATTAGAAATAACTCTGAATATCACAACCATACAGAAATAAAACTGTATAAATATTAGTCTTTCAGATTTGCTACATAGATGATAAAATAGGCACTGTGGTAGTTATTAACATATGCCATAGGATACTGACCATCTCTACATCTTCAACAAATGTGCTCATCAGTAATAAAAGGTCTTCTCCAATCCTATTTGATGCAATAAAAATAACTTATACGTAGGCATATAATATTTCCTTGCCTTAGCCCGCACATGAAGCTTTTTGCAAATATGCCCGAATCTACATACATATTAAACATACAATTACAATGTTTTCTATATTATCCTTTTCCATAAGTTGCAGGCATATGTGATTTATCTCATTAGACTCATGTCACCATTTCAGCTGCTTAACTTTCTTCCTTTAAATTTATTCTAAATTTTAAAATTTCATGGAATATCAAAACATTAAGGATTTTTTTTTAATATGAGAGTTTTCTTTTCCACAAATGAATTACAATAAGACCCTGAAGGTATTATGAGGAGAAATGACATATTTAATACCTGATGCATTGCTTTCTAAGTCCAGAACCTGATAGCTATAATTAATCTTCTGCCTATGCATATATTCACACAAATACACGCACTTTTCCCAAACACAGGTATATATATTTACATATATATATTTTAAAATATTGCCCTGTGTAAACACATATTTCTCTTACTTACAGAATATTGACCAAAAAGAAAAATTCAGTCAGATAAAAGTAATTTGATATCTATGATGGCAGCTTTACAATGCAGGAAGGTAGAAACAATTTAGAACACACCTTTTGGGACCAAAAGGTTCAAGAGCTTCTTTATTAAAAGTTTACTCAATGTGTACACACAGGATTTCAGTTCACTGATTTATTCACAGCCTTGTGGAAAGGTTAGGTTTGTAACTGTTTAAGCAATGCTTCAGAATATTTTGATTTTTCTCCCTCTCTACCTTACACAAACTACACACATTCCCTGACCTGTCAGGAGAAGAAGCAAGCTTAAAAAAAAGTGGAAAAGCACACAGTCAACTCAGCCAAAGTATAGAGCAAGAAATAAAGCAATGGTTGTCTAAACTCCCGCCTACATCCTGGCTAGCAGACTATGATTCCTCCAAAAATGGAACAGTGAGGGGAGGTTCAAGAGCGTCAGAGACAAGCAAGTCTCTTCTGGCCTTCCCTTCATCCCCTGGAGGATGAAGACTTCAGTTGTGATCTGCTGTCTGGATAACCCTGCTTTTGTCTCTGACTGTTGTGATGGAGAATGTCTGCTGTACTTTGCTCTCATTTTTTTTTTTCTGTTGCTTTCAAAGGATAGGTACTGAGAAGATAGTTGTATTGCTCTGCAGAGGCTTCATGGAAGAGTCTGTCGTTCACAGGGGAGTGGCAAGGAATGCTATGGTTCAAGTCTGAAGAAAAAAGGAAAATGCTTTTCATTCAGTTTGTAACTAAGCTTTCCACAGGGTTTTGTGAACCTACCTGTGATGCCAGGTGGAGACATAAATGTCCATAAAGAAATCTATTGTGTACTAATGCCTATGAACAGTATCTCTGATTAGAAAGAAAAAAAAAACCTTGTCATTTAGGAAAGTATTTTGGGGAAGTGCTTCACAATATGCTTGTCCTATAGTCCTATACTTGTCTCTGTTTCGTTCTAGTTTGGAGGAGGTAGGACTATGAACCCATAGCCCCATTCGTACGTTCTAATATTTCCCTCACTGAAGAGTCCCTGAAGAGCCAGTCTGAGAAGGAAAGAAAAGTAGAAAAGGGCTGAGCAGCTCTCCCAGCTCGAGTGCAGAGCATCAAAGAGAAGTCCACAGGAACAAGGTCACAGTGGGTGAGAAAGTAAGTTAAATAAATAAATAAATAAATAAATAAATAAATAAAAGCTTAGTAGGATTAAAAAAAATACCTTATTATCTCATTATGAGTGTGGCAATAACAAAGAAAGCCACATGAAAGATTAAGTTAAAGTTTGACAAGTTAAATCCCAGTGAATCAGGGAGCAATCAAGGTGTTTGCAGTGTGAAACGTGACCAATTTGGGTGGTTTACAAGAACAGAGGCGACACAGCTTACACACAAAAGGGCATTCTCTATATTACACAGAAATGATTCCTTTTAATATCAAAGACACCCAAAAAGTTGGAAAAGTAAAGAGAGCTGGGTTATAACAGAACAAAGCCTTGAAACCAGGCTTTTATATACCTCCTCACCATAAAATCAGAGAAAGTATGCTATTGTTCATAGAAAAATGCTCAGTCACTTATATCTTTCCCTGTACTGTAGGCATTGAAGTTATATTAGCTCACAGTAGGCCAAACACTGCCAGTAAAAATGATTAATAAATGGAATAAGCAGCAATGAGTTCTTCTCCCTCTTCTTGGTCCCGTAGTGCAGCTGTAATTATCTGTATCACCAGTTTGCCGCTGCCATTTTATGTTTCACAGAAGAAGAAGAAGAAGAGATGGGCTCCAAAAAACAAACAGGAATAAGTGTGATAATTAAGAAAAGGTAAAATGGCAAATTGCAAAAACATAAGGACACTGAATGTAATGTGATGTGAGTCATCTTGTTTGTCCACATTAGTTGGATGTTAATTTTGTTATATAAAGATAAGCTCCAGAGGGCAAATTCATTTATTTGATTGACTATACATCAAAATTAACTCTTGTGTAAAAGTACCTTCCTGAAACATATTGTGATTTGTAACATATCTACAAGGCTTGCGTCAACCCGCCTGCACTGTCTAAGCAAACAACAGGGAAGCAATATGCTGCACTCACAGGCAGAAACATTAACTGGAGATTGTTTCTTTAAAAAAAGAAAAATCTAAAGAAAAAAAGTCAGAGGTGACCATCATAATAAGCAGCTCTCTTTAAAAGGTAGCTTCAATCAAACTGAGAGAGAATTAAATAGCAGCAGAACAAAGACTTCATGAATCTCATAAGCATACTGAAGCCAAGACAGGTCAGTCTGGGCATAGCTGCTATAGAAGAATAGCAGAGATAAAAGTATAGAACTGACCAGCCTCAGATCTTAAGGCGGTTGCATGGGTAGTTGAAAATATCAGTTCATCTGTAAAATTTGCTTTCTTTAGGTACAGCAGCAAGCCTTAGATAAAGAGTCAAGGCTACTGACCCACATTAAAAGCTAACTTTAGGAGATATTAGTGCAAGTCAGATCTAGGCTACAAGTAAAAGTAAAGAAATGGAACTTTTACAGATTTGACATGTTTAAAGAGGAGCGAAAGAAAAGGCTTCAATAAGCACTTAAGAACTCAGCTACAAAGATGAAAACTATTGTCTGCTAGGGATAAAGAATAACTCTAAGAAAACTAGCTAAGCCAGAAGGAACTACAAGACTGAATATCATTGAATTAGAAAGAAAAAAGCTCACTGTATTTTTAAATGCATATTACAGCAGTCCCATTGCTTGAACTGCTAGGAGTTTACTGCCCTAACTGCTGAAATGCACCAGTGTGATGCCAGGTAAGCACTTTTATTCCTGGCAAACACAAATTTTAAATTTATGTCTTTGCCATCTTGACAAGTGTGACTGCGACATATGGTAAGTCCATAGAAGCTGAATTTAAAGTAAGATCACTTTGGCACCACAAGGATAGGTGCATAGAGTCAGCCGCAAAGCCAGACAAGCTTACCTGGGAAAATATTTGGGCAACTAAATTACAACGAGCTTTACATCTGCCAAGGAAAAGTCAACGGACATTCACGTAAGCCTTCAAATAGTTTGAATACCTCTGTATGAAATGGGAAAGAAAAAAAGCTTTCTTTGTTCTACAAAGTGATATTAATTTTACTGAGCAAATTAAAATTGCTTATTATAATATCAAAAAAATGTATGAAATAAACTCAATACTAGCAAAGCTAAGATTAACAAAATTATGACGAGCAATTTGGACTTACAATAGCAACTAATTGCAAATGAGTTTTAGAAAGAAGTAAACAACTAACTGAAAGGAAAAATAATGTCTAGTTATCCTATTGTCTACTTTGACATTCTTCTGAAGGGCTGGTTTTCATAAATCAGAAGAGAAAAAAGGCAGTTGTAAGATGTGCTTTTCCCAGGTGTAAGAGTAATATGGCTAATTACTTTTCCTTTTTATTATATTGGCTGCTATTTATTATCTGTCAAGGCCTGATGGTAAAAAGCTGTAGAAAAAAAGAAGGCCTGCAAACCTCCCAAGAGAGAAGGCAACCAAAGCAAAACTTTGCTTCTAGAAAGGGAGCGTTCAAACCCCATTTTCTTTCAAGGCATCGCAAGACTCAAATTTTAGTTCAAGTATAATAAATCCACCCTCACTGTGTTCAGTTAAAAAGAGAGTAAAACAAAAGAAAAAAAAAAGGCTTGTCAGTACTAAATAATAACAATGCATATCAAACTGCCAAAAGGCGACATTTCAGGTGTATTCAATGACGCAAGCCCTTAATTCTGTTTTGGGTGTTTATCAGCCTCATGTCAATGAGCCGATTAAGAATCTCTAAATTTGCTCTGCTGTGAGAGGAGCTCTTTAGGGACTCGCCTGTCAGAAAGGCAATACGTGTACGTAAAACAAGGCCAATTACGCCGGGAAAAGGCATGCCCAACTTAGCAGTTGTTTCATGTTCTGTTACTTGGCCTTGTCAAACAGTACCTGCAGGAGACGAACACCAACAGCTCCGGGGAGGAACACAGCTCTGCAAAAGACTGCCGATTTGTCACTGTAGGAGTGCTTTGTGTCAAACATTTGATTTTGGTTTGTGACAAGCTTTCTGGCAGCCCACCCGGCATGCTGCTGAACACCCGGCCTCGTAAGCTGTTCGGAAGGTGACAATCCAAGGCCTGCAGTTTCCAGCATCCCAAATTCCCAGCCTCCTCTGGGACTTTCACAGTATGTCCGGTCGGCTGCCAAGGAAGAACATTTCCTGGATTTCTAAGCATTGACTGACTTCTCAAACATTATAATGATAGAAGCCCAAGAACCTCTAAGGCCGGGAAGCTCCAGTGCTTACAGAGTAGCCACAGTTCCCAGGCTCGCAGTGTTATATCAGTCAGACGGCTGACAGTGAGCGACCCCAAGCAGAGGGCTCAGGGCATGAGTTCTCCATTGCTGAGACTGAGTCTACCTCATAAACTGGGTAACACTCCCAGACTTGGCCTGTCCCACAGCCAGAACTCCACCCCTCCCAAAGGCACCTCAAAATGTTTGGCTGCCATTCATTCTAGCAAAAGTCATACAACATTTTTTCCTCGATGTATTTAACATGGTTTTTCTTAACAGAGTTCAGAAAAAACAACCAAGCAATCCCTTTTTCAACATAAAATCCGCATTCCAGTTTCACATATCCCTTTTGCTTGGTCTGTTCCACTGGCGACCTTCTACACTGCTTCCATGTGCTCACGTTTCCTAATGATAGAGAGGTTAGAAAATGCTCGTCTCTTTCAAAAAGTATCCTGCCTTCTCCCTAGATGGCTGTTAACTCTTCAGACTGATAAATTTGCTAAAAGAAATTCCAGAAGTCATCTAAAGTGTATTAAGTTCTTGACCCCTAACAGACAACTTCTCACGTTGAAAAATAAAGAAAATATAGTGTTTTCAGTTTCAATTTCTCGGAGATGGATGGCATCAGCCACTTGTGATTAAAGTCTGCTCTAGGAGATAGGATGTTTTATCTCTGGTGACATTTTTCTGTGATAAATACTGTAATGCTTCCTTTGACTTCACTGTCATCTTGATGCTATTAACCATAGTGTGGACAGGCCCTGGTAATGGTGTTCTGAGTGATGCCTGCAATTGCTCAGGAGGAGAAAGCCTTTTCCAGCTTGTTAAAGTCCTGGACAGGTTTAAGACTTACAGAGATAACCCACAGCTGTAGATAAACTAGAAAATTCAAGCAGAACGTAGAACTAGAAACTTCAAGCAGAACTGCTCATACAGAACAGTAACAATTTAAGTTTGTTGATGCTGAAGATTCAAACAGACCTTTACAAACAAATAAACGCAATTGATTATTTACTGAATGACACATTCAGGACCCGTAAGTCACATCTCCAGGTAAGACCCATTTCATTTTGTTCATCTGTTCAGGTTACTGGTTGTTACTTTCACCACTGTGCTTATGTACCTCCATGTTCCCCTAAGCCCCTAGGATTCCCCTAAGTATCAGCAAGGAAGCAATGGGCGCTGAAGACCATGAGCCCTCATCCTCCACAAGACGGGAGGCAAAGCAAAAAAGGATGGTAGAGGGAGAAGGGACAAGAAGCAGAATCTGACAAGGACATCAAGTAGTTTTGATTAATTAATCTCAGGAAGTTTTGTGAGGAACTCCATGAGGATTTGGAAGCAGGTTGCAAAGCATAACATTGTCAGGGGAAATTCAACGTAAAGGAATGCAAAATACTCCGCAGAGGAGGGAAAGTTTAAGCTATTTATATTCATGGCTGGGTTCTAAGTAATATACTCTCAGGAAAATCAGTGAGGAATCACTTCAGAGAACTCTATGAAGATGTTGCACTCAACACACATGCGACTTCAAAAAGCAATGAAAGAATACAACGTATAAACCCAAAACTTTTGTGATAATTATGTAAATATTTATTAAGATACTATGAGTTACTTTATCTACTTAAGGCTATAACAAAATCTCTAAATCCTTACTGAAGGAAAACTCATGTAAACTTAAAGAGATTATTCTATTTAATCCACTTCCCATTGCGACCTTAAATCTTGTCAGGTGCCTTAGGTAATTAAAAATACTTATTCCTTACGAGACAAATGTATTAATAAACTCACAAGTCATGGCTTATACAGGTAACTATGTCTGCATATACTGCATAGTTGCAGTGTCTGCAGTACAATTTATGCAGTACTAAGCAATATCATAAGTACTAAGCAAAATCATGCATAAATTGACTTTCTGCTATATAAAAGATATTTTAATCACAACTTGTCACCATGTGTTTATTCAAATGATCACTATTAAGAAATTTGCAAATTCCAATTTTGTATGATAAAATTACCTACATTCTTGAGTTATTGTCAAGAATGTTATTCTTGCAAGTACCAATCTAAGGCGAGAACCAGATCCTAAGAACGACAAATGTATACAGTAGTCATCATGTTCAGGACATTAGCTGAAAAATATTTAACTATGTTTTGGTATCTCTGTTCAAAGAAGGGACCAATTATCACAAGCAGAAACTAGATTTTTCAAAGACAATATGAAATAAAGGTGAGAGTACTATTCCTGCCAACTCCAACACTTAACTGTGAGTTGATACACTCCCCTCAAAATATCATAATTTTTTGAGCTATTTAACAATAAGTAACTGATCCCTTAAAGAAAGCTTCAATATTAATCTAATTAAATCTCTAAAGGCCTTAAAATGAAATGCCATAATACTTATGGGAAATTACACATTCACAGTTAACAACACTTAAAGCAAATAAAGAATTCATTTGTTCTAAATTCATACATTCGAACTAGCCTGTTTCCAATACATTTATCCTTTGGTTTGAGAAACTAAATGAAAAAAATGTATTTGTCTTGAAGTTCATGAGTCCTGCTCCCTCACTGGCAGAAAAAAAAAGTCCAGAAAGAGATAAAAATCATCAATGCCTTTAGGTGTAAAATGAGTTTCACAGAGACAGCGGGTAAGATTCCTTGAAAGGAAACTTTTAAACTACAACAAGCCATTTTTCATTACAAAAAGCCAACACTGAGAGCTGGGTCATAAATCATGGACAACATATATGTGACAAAAAGCTACAAACTACTGTGAAGATGAGCGTGCAGAGAGTGTCCTTAGAGACTTATCAAGCAGAAGTCCTTGCTCACACAGCTTTCACAGGTGATAGGTATAACATCTAAAAATATCTTACAATTTTATAAAAAACTTTCAAAAGCAAAGATCATACAAAAAACCTGCATGTGTCTGTAGTAGACAGAATATATAAAATGATATAAATCTAAGATTAAGTTTATATTAATCAAAGGTCATTGTAATAAAAAGGTAACTTTCTTCCAGTCTAAATTACTATAACTAAGGTGTCAACTAAAGAACACAACACAGAGAAGGGGAAAGAGAAAAAAAAAAAAATCAAATAAAAATGTCACTATCCTGCAAGGAAATATAAATATATAAATAATAATAATTAATAATAATAATAACAGAATAATCAAGCAGAAGGCAAAGGCCCACACAGGGCTCAATTCTCAATTATATACCTCCTGAGGCCACTTTTTGGAGGATAGAGGTCGTGAGAAAAACAAGATATTGCTGTGGACAAGAACCACCCAGCTTTGACAGCTGAACCACTTCTGAGGGTTTCAAACAAAAGAATGTTAAGCAGGTTAACCTTCCATTTATCTGGGTCCTTAATGGGAAAAAAATGCTAAAAACTTGAACAGCAAGTTATTTACTGTCTTATTTTTGTTAACAAGGCAAGGAGTACACTCACTTTAAAGAAAAGCAATAGGGTTGTCATGGTTGGACAGTGTATTGAGGAAGAATGCTGCTCCACATCTGTGTGCCTAGGCATGTGGAACCACGCACTGTAAGTGTATGTACATATACATGTACTGTTTATGTGTGTACATTTACTTTTTCTTACTGGAGCTCTTTGTTTTCTGTTTCATGCTACGCAGACTGTGATTAGCACCGTGGAGGGAAGGCTCATTGCAAGGGGAGCTTCATTTTCAGCGCCGATGGCCGGCTCACGCTTTCACAGGGCAGCAGGGACTTGTTGCTGCAATCCATTAGCCATGTCCTCACCACCAAGAGTCTCAAATAATAAAGTCTGGAAAGTCCTTCCTTCTTCCTTCCATGCAAGCTCTGCAACATATAGTAGATAGATTACTGTCTGCTGCCACTTTATGGGCTTGGAATTTGCCTTTTAGCAGCAGATCATTATATAGCCAAACCCCTTAATTCCATTAGCATTATTACTTTATTAACCTTTCCTCTGCTTAATGTGTCCACCCTTTTCAATGCTGATCCAACAATTATTCTCTGTATTTTATTTTAATCTCACCTTTTTCTGCTCCACCTCGCTTGCTTCATTTTATTCCAAAAGGTCATTTTAATTCCAGGTCATCTGATAATCACAGAAAGAAACTACAATTTTTCCGAGATTCAAATCATTGCGAAGTCAACTTTTTTTCATGCCACAGTACATAAAATGCACTGTATAGTACATTTTGAAGTACATATTGAAAGTATATCTTAGGTAGTGGAGAATATGTAGACACATACGAAGTTACCCTATCATGGGTTAATATTGTATCAAATTGGCTTTTGTTGTTGTTGTTTTAAACTTTACAGCCGAGGCTCTGCAAACCAGATAAATCTAGACATTCAGATGCTCCCTTCCATGGACAGTCCCTTTACAAGCCTATCAGTTCAGGCATGCAAATCTCCTGACTGAACGATTATGTTACAAATACAAATCCAATACTTTGATGTATTATTTTCATTCAAATCTGACTGCAGTATAGGAACATTTTTCTCTCAATTGTGAAGGGATTTGGAGGTTCCTTATACTGAATTCAAAGGGAGTTATGTTCCATGTTATCAAATCAAAGTTAGGAAAAAAACAGTCAACAACAAATGGCTTAGCAAACCATTTTTTCTCCCATTCTCCAAATTCACAAGTTACTATTTGTGAATTCAGGTCATTCTGGCAAATAGCTCAGACTTATTTTTTTTTTTTATGAGATTAGTATCACCATAATGGTGATAACTCACTTTTAATTCAGAACATTTATATAAAGTATTTGAAATCACTCACCTGATGAAGAGAAATTTAAGTCTACATCTTACAGTACAGAGCCTAGGTGCTCACCACATTATGCTGTTAGCTGTTCTGAAAGGAGCATGCTCTAAATTAATCATTGACATCCCTAGCTGTACTTAAGTACTCATACTTAAGTATTCATACTTAAGCACAAATGAAGACAAAACAAAATGACACTAGTAATGGCTAGATACTATTAAGACATTCATGAAGGAGTTGGTATGCCTGCATTCTATTATTAGGTCCACTAAACATTTACTTATAAAAAAAAATAACATAGGATCAGTAAGATCCAGCTACTGAAATACAGCCTAAGTTATCCCATAGTTCGTCAAGGATATTTTTCTGGGAGATTCAAATCAATCTTCTCAGGATAAATTTTTGATATTTAAGGCAATTGTAGTTCCAGTAGTGACCTGAGTCTCACCATTTACACTGCCGCCCTTTCATTACACTCAGCCTGAAGCATCTGGGGATTTACAGTTCAATGAGAAAAAGGAAACGACCCTATTTTGGGTCACTCCAGACCCTCAAAAGAATTTGCTGTGCTTTGTCAATAAAATAGCAACTCCTTGTATTGTCCTACTATTAATCTCCTTTAAACCAGCAAAACTGACACTCAGTTGACAAATGAAGCATTTCATAAACACTTATGGGATGAATGTCAGCCTTCTATTTACTTATATAAGAGATATACTTATAGAGATTTAAAGGAGAAATTCTTCATTAAGATTAAATTCAATGTCAAATATTAACATGATTGCTACAGTACTTCAAATAAAAAGATTTTTGTTGAGCAATAAATCCAGTTTGAAATGAAAGCAAGAATTATTAAGGAAATAAAAACATTAAATATATTTAGAGATTTTTGAGATCAAGTTAGGAGAAATGAATTTCATTTAACTTGCCTTAGAGGTAAGACAATATTTTCTGAAAGAAATGGAAGAAACACCTCTTGTTAGATCAACATACAATATTTATTATGGTAGCTTTTTATATATAGTCTTGTTACAAAAGATCACATTATTGATCAATATAGTATATGTTCTTTCATTCATTAGATCCAAAAACTTTTTTTTTTCAAATAGAATACATATTTTAATATGTTTTCCTTTATAAGATAAAAAATATTATCGATGGATCACATTTTTATTAAGCCCCAAAGTAGTATACAATAATTTTGGGGATACATAAGGTAGTTCATATCTGTAAATGCATACAAAAAGATAATTACATTTCTGTGCTTAAATGTTAGCATTTCACTTCTTTCTCAGCTGTGTTCGTACTGCATATTCACCAAATAACTGGTGGCTATTCCCTGCTCTGTAATGTGTAGCCTGAGAAGGCACTACATTTAAAAAGACTATGATACTGATTATTTCGGATTTATATAGACAAAGGAGAGCAGTGTTATTTAGCTAGTGGAAGCAACAAGGTACATATAAATGCTACAAATATTAACTAACTCAGCTTTCTAAAAGCAACTTCTATCCATTTGTCACCGTACACAAGCAAATGTGAAGTAAAGGACATCGCACTTGTGTCATACTTCTGCTTCAGAAACCTCCCAAACTCCCACCAGACTAAGAAGAGTGGGAATATGCATGTATTCTCTCTCTTTAAAAAAATAAAAATAAATTGTTGAATAACTGTCATGAACTCTTACCTTTTCCTTCTGATTTCATAGGATTTCACTGGATACACTCATGATCCGACAATGTGTCAAGCTCAATAGTTAAAAAGTAAGGATGAAAAAATTACATTTTTAATAATATTATTTAAACATAGTATTATTAACTGTAATACTATATATTATATAAAAATAGCTATTATCAATTATATTAACTATATTTGGATGTGGAGTAGGTAAAAGTACAAATTTTGTAGCATCTATTTGCTTCATGTATTGCACATGCCCAAAGGCTCCTAATGTGCCTTCATCAGTAAACACATTTCGTGTCATCTTTGAAAACTTCTGTTTCTCATCAGCTTCATTTTCTCCACACAAAGGACTCTGTATTTAATCATTTCATTATGTTCCTTGCTTATACCAGGATGAAAGATTTGTCCTCCTTTCCCATGTCACAAGCCTTTTAAGACCAATCGTAAGTACTTCAACATCTTGGAAAAAAACACATTTTTTTGCTCATTTCATCAACATTAACATAGTTATCTTTGCCATTCAACAAGAAGCCTCAGGACAGTTAGA
Source organism: Crypturellus undulatus (assembly GCA_013389825.1). Taxonomy (NCBI): domain Eukaryota; kingdom Metazoa; phylum Chordata; class Aves; order Tinamiformes; family Tinamidae; genus Crypturellus; species Crypturellus undulatus. Next base: position 355,365 of record VWPW01021496.1, read on the forward strand.
ACTATTACTGTAGTTCCACTATCCTGTGCAATCTTAGTGTTTTCATTATTACTATTTTACTTGTATCTGAGCTAAGCTACACATATCAAAAATTTAACAGCTCCCATGGTACTCCCCCATCCCTTTTATTTAGCCTTTTAAGCTTCTAATTTCCCAAATATATATAATGTGTTGTCAGAGTTTACCCTCCACTTCCAAGTATTTTCTTGGAGATCCTGAATGCCCATACAATCCTTACCATAAATCACTCAGGGACAGACCATGTGAAAGCAAATCCACTTAACTTCCCATAAGCTCCCTCAACCTTACCATCTTACCAACCCACCATATGTTTTTGGATACTGTAGTTCTGTTAAATGTGGAATTTCCAGGATCTTCAATGGGAGTTAGAGTTTGTCTTGTCTACTGCACCTGGGGAGAAATAACCCCAGACACCAGCACAGGCTGGGGACCAACCTGCTGGAGAGCAGCTCTGCAGAGAAGGACCTGGGCGTCATGGTGGACGACACGTTGACCATGGGGCAGCAGTGTGCCCTCGTGGCCAAGAAGGCCAATGGGGTCCTGGGGTGCATTAAGAGGAGCGTCTCCAGCAGGTCGAGGGAGGGGATCCTGCCCCTCTACTCAGCCCTGGGGAGGCCACATCTGGAGCACTGTGTCCAGTTCTGGGCCCCACAGTACAAGAGGGATGTGGAGCTGCTGGAGAGAGTCCAGCGCAGGGCCACGAGGATGATCAGGGGTCTGGAACATCTGTCCTATGAGGAGAGGCTGAGGGAGCTGGGCCTGTTCAGCCTGGAGAAGAGAAGGCTGAGAGGGGATCTGATCTGTGTGTGCAAGTACCTCAAGGGAGGCAGTGAGGAGGATGGGGCTGGCCTCTTTTCACTGGTGGTCACTGACAGAACCAGAGGAAATGGCCACAAATTGAAGCATAAAAAGTTCCATGGGAACTTAAGGAAGAATTTCTCAACGGTGAGGGTGACAGAGCACTGGCACAGGCTGCCCAGAGAGGTTGTGGAGTCTCCTTCTGTGGAGATCTTCAAGACCCGCTTGGATGCAGTCCTGTGCCATGTGCTCTAGGTGGCCCTGTGTGTGCAGGGGGGGTGGACTAGATGACCTCTAGAGGTGCCTTCCAACCTTAGGCATTCTATGATTCTATGATACTCATTTTCATAGGAAGAGTATGTGTTACCAGATTTTTTTAAATTAGTTTGCTTGGGTTTTCCAGCAGATTATTAGAAATGCAGGCTTTTAGTACTCATCTAAGTAATAAATTGTGTGATTCAAAGACAGATCAAAGTTGTGTTTGGACATCATAGTTATGGGTAGAAATGCATTGTGCTTAGTGTTCAGGTGCTTAGACACTGTGCAGACACTTCAGATGATTTGAACAAATTAATTAATGCAGCTATATGTACCTCTACCTATATATATATGTGTATGTGTGTATGTGCATATATAAAGCCCAGCTGTTTTGTTATATTCCCTTATATATTTAATTTTACAGACCTGCAGTAACGCTCCTTGACTGTTCCAAAAAATTCACCTATCTTACATCCAAGAAAGAAAAAAATCTATAGTTCTCTATATTACTTTCCACTAGCAATACAATACTGAGGAGGTATCCCAATAGGGATTCAACACAGATCCTAATATATTTTATTCATATTTTCTATAATAGATTAACTGCTCCAAACAGAGAACTTATTTGTCAAAGATATACTGTGCAATATTGTTATTCTAAATACTCATAAAATCATTCTCTTATAAAAGCTGAAGTTAATTCTAAAATAAACAATCATAGAAATAAACAAACAAACCACACATGGTATCTAGAGATCTCATACTGCTTCTCCCATGTTGTGCAAGAAATTGTAGCAGTAAACTCACTGAACAAGAAAATCACCTTATTTTAGTTTCCATTCTTGGAATCCCTGCACAGACCCCTTGTATCTCTTCTGCAAATGAATGGTTTGTGCCCAGATTAAGGAGTCCATAAAATACTTCCACTTTTAAAACTGATTTGAGAGTTCAATTCAGTTTGGATTGAACAAACTCCCCAACTCCTCTGTTCGTATGCACAATACACATTCTTTAAAGTTTCAGATGTTGCAAGAGGTACCATATATTGCATTGAGTACCAAATGAATTTTCTGATAGTTTACAAGTGCATCAACTAATTGGTTTACAGTTAACAATTATTTTTAAACTGGCCTGCTAAAGGTTTTAGAAAATGCTTTCTGATGCGCTTAATAACTAACGTCTATTCCTAACACTTTGTAGCTTACATAAATTTGATCTCAATAAAATTATAGCTTGTTAAAGAAATAGAAAAAGAATTTTCACCGAAAATATCACAGAAGAAAAATTCTCTAAATTTGTCAACTCAAATTCAATTTTTTATGGGGCACTTACAGAGAAAAAAAAGATTTGAAATTCTCATGTTTTCTTGAAACAAAAAGAAGAAAGGAGTTTTATTTCAAAGTGGTGATAGGAAAGGATTTTTTTCCCTTGCAGTTTATTGAACTGGCTTAAAAGAAAGCATAGAAAGAGAGATGACACACTACGACTTCTCTGTAAATTAGGAGGTCTTCTATCATGAACACACACACAAAAGCTCTTGAAAAATGATTTCAGACTTCACGTCTACAGCATAGCAGAGCACTAGTCCAGATTTATACTCCAATTTTATAAAGGCACTGTGGCTACAGCTTTCATCAGCAATGTCTCTGTGGGAATTCTGGGTTATTTTGGATTCTGTATCCATCTAGACCAGAAAGTTGACAGGAGACAGCTGGTACGGCACTCTGCAAATTAGTCATATTGATTAGACTCTGCATCCAGTACTTCAGAGACCAGTACGGAGAAGGGAGGGGGAAAAAAAAAAAAGGTAAGAAGGAACAGATGCACATTAATTTAAGTTAAAAAAATTATTCTAGGTGTATTCTTTAAAGTGATTTTGGAAAGAGTTAACTCAATAAAGGTGTGAAGTTCATAGGAAGGTGGTAGAAAAAAAAAGTCTGGGAAGAAAAGAACCTAGCAAGCCCATGGGACAGAAACTACAGTAATTCAACACAAATCTGTATCAAAGCAGCAAATAGTAGTGTAGCAAAGGAAACCAATGACCAAGAGACATGAGATAAATCAGGAGAAAACATGATTGCAATGTTTTTCTTTATAACCCAATGTCTCAAGCAATTCCCACTAGAATTTGTGGACTGAAAACACAAGGAAATTAAAATTTGCAATGACTTCCTCAGCAAAACCCCTTACTGATTGCTCTGGGGAAGAAACAGTCTAGAAATATTCAAAAGTTCTTCAGTCTTTCAGGGAAGAAAGGAAAAATGCTGATGGAGGCAAAAATGCTCACTGGGGACATGAGGAGGTAGCAGTCATGGCTGGATTATCATCCTAGATTCACTCTTTTAGGAAAGATGCTGAATGGGAATTATTCAGGTAGTCAAATTCTTAATCTTATTCTACATAGCACTTTGAAATGTGATTTCTTTCTGCTAGGAAATTTTGAGCAACTCAGATGCAACCTTCTTTCCAAAAGGCTGGTTCCTTCTGAAGAGCTGTTTCCTGTGAAAATACTCACTGGTCTAATTTTGTACTTTACACTCACATGAAGACTGCATGTGGACATAGACTGAGCATCTTTGACGTTCACAGCCTCATGAAGTGGTTAGTTATGATACGTTAATTTATGAAGCTAGTGTTTTCTTTCCTTGCTTTGCTCTAATTTGTGGATTAGTGTTTCTACAATCCACATAACACTTCAGTGTAGCTGTGGAAAGAGATTACAGGCTGACATCTTAGCTTTGCATATAAGAAGGATCATCTTGTCATCAAGATCCAGGAATATGTGAAGAGAACGTGTTTTTCTCCTTCTATTCGCTTTGCCTGCAGGGTGTTTGTGTGCATTCGGCTGTTTGTGTTTGAACAACACTCCTACAACAGAAATATGTACCCATTTTTTTTGGAGGTGGTACCCTTTTTCTGAGTACTGTGCTTTCTTTCTATTTTTCTTTCACCTTAGCACAAGTAGACTGAAGATCATAATTTAACCCAATACCTCAAGTGTCTCTCGCAACAAAAATTCCAATAATTCTTAGTCAGACAAGAAAATGTCTTTAAAAGTCATGATTCAATTCCATGTCTCATCTAAACTTGAAGAAAATGCGTGTTGCAGTAAAAGTTCATCTTTCTTTTAGAAATGAATTTTATACAAAGAATGCAGCTTGACAGACAGAATAATTCCACCTCTTCCTGGACAGAAAGTCGTTGTTTTTCTGAAAAAAATTGAGCCATTTTCAACTCTGCCAACAGTATACAGACAGGTCTAGTCCCCTAGACTAGTCCTTACTTTTGGCACCAGTTAGTTTATAAAAAACACAATGGTAATCTCTGCAACTATTTTACATTTGATTATTAAAACAGTGAATAAGAAGTGTAATGAACATTTATAAGCACTAAAGCTGAAACTTAGATGCACAATAACATCTTATGCAAAAGGATAAAAACATACATCAAGTTAAAAGCAATTTTCTAGAATCCAAAGAGAGCAAGAGAACTATAAGAAATACTGCTTATTAATTTGTTGCAGAGGGATGCAGTGTGCTGAATTGCCTTTAAATAAAAGATAAAGCATGACATAAGTAGTAGTTTTCATGGCATTTAAATGGCTACATCAGAGCAGGGCAAAAGAACTTATAAAAATGTTGCAACATGAATGGATTCTTCTGAATAAGGAAAGAGAAAGTATAATCTTATAGATCAGTTGCATGGTGATATTATAATTATTGTGCTTGAATACTCTTTCCTTTCAAAAGCCACAATAGTTTTTTTCTGTTAATAAAGTAGGCTGAAAAATTGTGGTATTTATATCAAGGCTGCAATGAAATCCAATACTTTTCTCCTTCCTTTGTCCCAATCATGTCACTGAAAAATGCCATCTCTGTTGGAAGAGAGTGTATACGTACACCTAATCACTACAGTAAGACTGCCTGAAGGAGAACTACAGGCAATACTGGAGATGACACATTTGACTAATAATGAAGACAGTAGTTCTTTATACTGCCCTGAAAGGGTTAATGTCACTTGTGAAGCCTGATATAGACTGTATGAGAGAAGCCTTTTTAGTCAGTATCTATTTGGTACTGAAGAACATCAAGTGTTTCAGAAGTGTCACTGCCCAGATGAGTGATGAGTACTCCTTCCATTCACTTACCACTTCAACTTTGAGTAAAGGTAAGGGGGGAGTGGTTGGTCCTTAATAATCACTATCCTTTCAAACCTTTTTTTTTTTTTCTTTACAGGTAAATATTTTACTCCTTCAGTTCACTTTATGCACAGTGCTCCNGATGAGTGACAAGCACTTTTTCCATTCACTTACCACTTCAAATTTGAAGAAAGATAAGGTGGGGGAGTGTTTGGTCCTTAATAACCACCATCTTTTCAAACCTTTTTTTTGTCTTTACAGGTAAATATTTGCCAATACTCCCCAGAAAAGATAATTACATGTAGGGAACTACTTTAATAATGACACTAAAGTTTTACTCCTTCAGTTCACTTTATGCACAGTGCTCCTCTGAGTTACAGGGCTGAGGTAAGTACAGATGTAAATACCACTAAAATCAGATATACTGACCACTACTTCCCTCAGTTTCATTTAAGGCAGCCTTGGCTAGACCTAGGTCTTAATAATTAGTCTGTCATCAAGGGGACAATGCCAGTTGTATGACACTACTCAGTATGCTTATGTGTATTTTAGTTTGGCAGTCGTTAGGTCAAGGAGCCAGAATTTTCCTTCCATACTCTACATGTGACTCAGCACACTCAACCTTTCCAAGTTTTACCAACCTCCAATCAAGATATTTGAAATTAAAAACTAAAATATCAAATCCTCTAGGTTCAATGCACTACTGTCCTGAATGGAACATGGGAAGTATGGGGCACAGCTGGTTTTATTTTTGAGACTGCTAGTTGGAATTCAAGTGAAATTATGTGTACAGTTTAGTAAAGATTTCTTTCACATCTACTTTCTAAGGAAAGGAAAAATATTTAACCTGAAGTGCACCCAGAAGCAGTTTTTTAAGCCCTTCTCCATTACTAACTGATGGATCTATATACAATCAGCAGTTGATAAGAAATGCATTCTTTCAAGATTAGTGTGCTTTATGTTATCTTGAAGTGCAAAGCTAATTACTGAAAGAAGAATGCTGCATCCCATGTACTCCCTAGCAAAGTCATACTTGGTAAAGGTTCAGTTTGATATCTGTCTTGTCATAGCTCATTTAATGCAAGCAATATGGAGAGAGGAACATGCAGTACAATTTAAAGATTAATTTCTGAAGAATCTCAGCTGCTTCAAACATTCAAATCATTTCTGACAGGAAACATGGCTGAGTTTTATCTGAAGTCTTGCTCACGTCTTATTTTTACACTGGAATGTTGAAATGGCAATTGCTGTTATACCTTGCCTATATCTCTGAAAACATGTCATCCCTAAAAATGTGAAAAATCTGAAGTACCACTGATGTTAGCATCCCTAAAATTCACAGTCACGCAAACTTCCCTACCTCATGAGATCCCCAAACCCGTCAGTTCAGTCTAAGTAGCAATGGCTTATGGCTTCTCATTGGAAATTAGGTCACTGTAGAACAAACCAATTTTGTACAGATTCTGCATAAGGTGGATTATTTTAGGAAAATAAGCTCTTCAGTTACAAGCTTCTTTGGACAGGTGTTATGTCTCTACAACATCAAAGCCTTAGGGAGCTACCTACATAGAACTATTTTTAGTGATGATAAGACTTATAAGACGATAGACAACAGCAGCAGTGACTAGACACAAGATGAAATGGAAAAGTCAGTACAGAAAGACGTATATCAAACTGAAGTCAGTTTCTGTATAAACACAGGATGAGCAGAATCTGGAAGCCCTTGATAAACACCAAATTATCATGCAGAATAATTAACAATAGAAACACTAGATTGAAAAGAGGCATTAGAATAATTTCATTCAATTTATATTTAATGCCACATAAGCGATTAGTGAGGCTAACTTAGAATAATGGATGTCATTCTGGTCATCTTATTATAAAAGAACACACAGTTCAAAGTAACCAAAATGACAATAATATTGAATAAGCAATTCAAAGTGGTTGCATAAAATTTACCAGTTTCTAAAAAGAAAAGCAGAGCTCTTGAACCCGGAGTGAAACATTTTCAAGTGGACAGAAAGGACTGGGGCTACACAGGTATTTTTAGAAGAAAAAATGAGACTGCAAGGGGAAGGAAAATAAAAAATAGGCCAGTCACCATTGAAATTTGAGTTGACTTTCCATGACAGAAAATGGAACAGGCAGAGAGGCAACAATTGATCCAGTTAGAAATAATCCCTCACTTTGGAAATGCATCTATAATTCAATTATAGCACAAAAAAAAAAATGGTTATGGATTACAGCTGAATTTAAGAAAAAGTGATAGCATGACAGGACGACGTAGTACTTCATATCTGCATTGTGTTACGTTTTTCTGAAGAATATGTGTTCCACAGACTGCTTCTGCACTGCTTTGGAGATTATTTCATCATTGCTGCGCTGCTGTATTGTTTTGGAACATGTATCCTGGTGCAAATATCCCATCAGTAGTCTCGCTATATATGCTTGCTCTAAACATTTTTCCTCATCTTATGATAACTGATTTCTGGAACTTCAAGTTAAAATATTCCATCATTGCTAGTTTTTCATTACATCATCATTCTGACTACAGTCAAAGTAAACTCTTCAAGTTGCTGTAGATAAATGCAGACAGTCTATGATATTACATTCACAAAAAGTTTATGGATAGATACCTGAAGTTAACAAGATGAGCTAATTAATTGCCTTTCTGTACTCGAAAGAAATGTTGAAAACACATAAAATTAAGTTACACTGAAAATGTGCCGTTCTTTCTTTCATTTAAAGCAAGCGATTTACTTCATTTGCTTCTTATGGAAAGTACTGAAAGTTAACAGAAACTTCTAAACTTCTACCAAAAAAAAAAAAAAAGTAATAATGTCCAGTGTACTTCTACTGTTTTATAAGTTTTCAGAAAACACATAAGAGTAACAGTAGACAACCTGAAGACCTGACAGGAAGAGATAAGTGAATGCTTACATTACTTAAGATCATTACAGATAGAACAGAAAGTAGCTTTTAGGGCTTTCTAAAATCCACAGGAAGTGGATTTTAGTTCTGCAGGAAGAGGGAAAGTTGCATTGCAAAGTTTCAGGTCCTTTATCAAAAACATTTAAAGTTTCACAGAAATTGCAGCAGTTTCCTTAAGGACTAGACTGTCTGATAAGACCTTAGAACCAGAGAAATGTAACACTCTTTCACTAGAGAAGAAAATATCAGAAGGAGCAGACAGCAGTATGACTGAGGAGCATTCAGTGAGGTGCAGTTTCATTAAAGATAGTTACAGCATGGACTCAGAAAAGAAAAAGCCTGCATAATAAATCTTGCAGAACCTTTTGAAGAGCTAATACAAAGAGTTGGCAGGGGAAAAGCTGAGGACATAATTTACCACCGCTTCAAGAAAGCTTTGAATGCAGTGCTACACAAAAAAGACTAATCTACAAGGTTAGCAGATCTCATATCAGGAAGCAAAGCTGTCTGAGTGCAAAACTGATTCAGGATGGAAACCAAATGGTCCTGAAGAGTAAAAACACTTGAGAAGAAACAGGTGTGGGTTACTAGCTGTCTGCCACAAAGACGAGGGCTGAATTTTATTCCATTTATCTCCATTGGCCCAGAAAAAAAAAAAAAAACATGAAGCAAGGTAACAGAAAATGGACATGACAGGAAACGCAAGGATTTATGAAAGAACTCTAAAGATTAGATTACAGCAGGGACATAGGCAAAAGCTATGGATTATGCCTAACAATTCTATCTGAGCAGCAATGCAAATTCACCAGTATCAAATACGTGGGGTATATGAGTGTATCAACAAATTCAAATACATACAAATTTGTCTTGCATGTGTTATATTCCCTTAGCATGTATTCTTTACTGTCATTTGAAGCAACAGTTTTCAGAATTCACCATTCTGTATGGCTAAAAGTCCTTTCACAAAGAAGACAAAGAATATCTCCTTGTTCCCCCCTGCACATCAGGGCACCATGCCTTTCACAGAACTATCATCAGCTTTCAAGTTCAGTATCAAAGATCTTCCCTGCTTCATCGACATCAGTGATCTCCATTCTTTTTGAGATTCTGGGTAACAGAATCATTTTTATCACTGGGTCAGCAAAGTCATTCCCATGAATTCATTGAAGCCTTCTGAAAGGCTCAGATATCTGTGTGAACCTGGTTCACATCAGTTCTATGGCAGAAGTTCTAAGGATGCCATTTCAATTATGGAAGATAAGTGTGGTACCAGAAAATATTTCTTCCAGTTCAAAATGTCACCCGAGACATCACAGCCATAAACAACCACCACAGTTCCTCATCTAAAGAATCATGATACAATTTTCTCTTTCTTTTCCAGATAAAAATATAAGCCCAGAATAGGCTCATTCCCCAACTGGCCAAGGAGCTAGCATCATATATCCTTGTATGCAAGGAAGCAAAAATGCATGGAATATAACAGTATTTTTGATTAGGCATTATCTTGCCATAAACCTCAAATGGGTATTCTTTACATACTTGAATTCAAACTATGTATGTATTACAGCAAGGTTCCTGCTATGCTTTCAATAATTCATCCCCACGTCAATCTTATACTAGTGGCAGCAAAGCCTGGGAGTTGCTTTGTCTTCTTTCAAGAAAAACACCATTCAGCAATCCAGTCGTAGCTCATATGTACGCGTATGCATTTGTATTTCCCCCTTTTGAAACAAATATGAGATTCACTAGATTTGCTTCCTGCATTATTACATTTTTCCCCTCAAGCACATACTGTAGTCGGTAAACACTTTGGGAAAACTCCCTCTGCATTGCAAAAACAAGACCTGCTGCGCTCTTAAAAACAACTATGCCTTTCTGCACCAAGTACTCTGATTTTCTTTTGTGCTTTTACCATATTTCAACAACACAGCCCAGATCTGTCACCCAGTTATCCAGTCTCTCTTATCTTTTCTTCTTTCCTGCAAATTGGTTGCCTGTACTTTTCTTTCTCATCTCATAAATAACCTCATATGCTGGCCACAGGGGGTAAAGCTATTAGCCTAAATCAGTCCTTGCTGATTAATCTGTTAAGTCTTCCTCAGCAAGTTATCTGAACAAACAAAACTTCTTAGTCAGTGAGCTAATGCATTAGATTATTAGGTTATTTACAGTCAAATGCTGTTTTCAACTATGCAGTTCCTGAACTGCAAGGACATAGACAACACAAAGAGGAACATTAGGACAAAGTGGGAGAAGAGTCACTTTACGAAGCTTACCAATTACAACAACACTGCAGCAATTGCTTCAAGCTACAGATGTGGTTCATTTCAGTTTACTTTTAATGTGAACCTGTACTTCAGCATCCAGAGACCCTTGAGAGCATGTCATCCCACTTGCCTGATAAGTAACTACTTGATCTATTAAGAGGTGAAAGTCTCTTCTCCCTTGCAACCTGATGAACCTTTCAGTGTGTCTGTAGTTACTGAAACATTCGTTTTACGCCAACACCTGTACATACACAAAGATGCTTTATACAAATGTCTGTTTAAGTTAAAGGCTTTAAGCTTATTACTACATTTTCACTGCCATTGCAAAATTACGCATGCCAACAGCCACTCTAAGAGTGAACATCTTTCTTCTGGGGATATCAGAAAATCCAAAGCAAAGTTCTGATCTGGTTTTTATCTTCTGGTGTACAAAAGTCTCTTCAGATGAATCTCTGGTTTACGCCTGCACAGCGTAGGGAATTGGTACAGACAGTGTCATGGTCATGACTGATGCCAAATCGGCCACTCTGTAAGTGCATGTGTAGAGGCTGCAGCCAGGTTCACCCCATCCTGCTAGAGCTGCCCCCTGCCACGGCAATAGTGCCTGGCACCCGCCTGAGCCCCAGCTCTGACTGCATCACGGTCCCAGCTAAGAGCGGCCATGGGTCCCCCTTAACCTGGACCGGCCTTGCACCTGGAGCCCTGCTGGCTGATCACGGGCTCTGTGTCTGACTCCTGTTACCACACAGGGCCTGGTTTAGACCCAGACTCTGACCATGGGCCATCCGCCAGGCCTGGCCTTAGTGTCGGGTGCCCAGGGATGCAGGTGTCCCGGTGGTCCTGCTCCTTTGCAGGATAGTACCAAGAACCCTGGCTGCGAGGCTCTGCCCCACGAGAGGTCCCGTAGATACCAGCTCCTGGCAGTCAGCTCTGACACAAATGCAGTCATTAACAGAGCAAATATGTTCATTGCTTAGGCACTGATGCTGAGCTTCCTTATAAGTCTTTTTAAAAGCGCTCACTAATAGTACTTACTAAATCCTCCTACATATTAATCCATTCATCCTCTTCACAGGGAAGGATATGATATGCCTATTTTTACAGATGCAGATAGAGAAACCAGACAAAATCTGTTTAGATCCAAAAAGAGCAGAGTGCTTATATTTCAAAGCCATGTCCTCACAACTCAGGTACTGCTACTCTCTATCTCTCTAGAAGTCTCCCAATTCCCAAGGTAATGACCTACTTAGCAAATTATTAAGTATTTTCCAGTGGGTCTTTCTCAAATCTCTCATTTTCCAGTTAACCTGCACATTTGAATAAAAAATAAGCCATCATCTGGCCTTGAAGAATAGAAGAATTTGAGAATAATGAAGTTAATAAGTTCCCTTTAGGGAATTCATACTAGGTGGCTTGTCTGCAGTCACCCTGTAACTTTTTGAAAATAAAACAAGACCTTCTGAATATCAGAACAGAGGATGTTTCTTTCTCTGGACTTCATCTCTAGCTGCAAGTAGGAGCAGTCATATATATATAGGAGCAATCTCACATATATGAAACAATTCATGAGTGCTCTCATTCACAGAATTATTCATTTTTCATTTGCTTAAATGCCTTTGCTCATCTGCTATGAAAGAGATGAAACTAATCTCTCTTCTTCCATTCCATCTTATTTCATGGCAAGTAATTCTTCAGTCTTCCAGATCACCTCAAAAACCAATTCCCATGGGAGCAAATGACACTTGGGAATTCAAGGTCATTTGCCTGTGTGTGGTTTCTTGGAGATGTTTTCTCTAAGATAATGCATTGTCTTTAATGATTTTCATATGTAAAACACATTTCTCCCCTATTAGGCCCCTAATTCCAGATAGTGTATACTACGTAGACTTAACAGAAAACAGTTTTCATAAAAAGATCTTATACAGATTTCACCACATTGAGTCCTCTACTTCACATCATTGGTTTTATGAATAGTGAAAAAAAATAGAATTGCTGGAGCACTGCAAAATAGATTTTTTTTTAATAAAGAACATGAATTATTCCTTTTTCTCCCCCCATCTCCAGTTTTGTTCTGTCTTCACCCTGTGATTTGATGTTGACCCTACTGAAGTGTTTCAGCTCCCCTGAAAAGTGCTTGCAAATTGAAATACAGAAACTACTTTGTTACCCAGAACATTACGGTGTCCTCATTTGTCAATGAAAAAGTAATAAAGACAAAGTATTTTTGGTTAAGATAGAATGCTTGCATTATTACCTAGCATTACTTCTGTCATACTATTAAGTATAATATAATACTGCATATATAATGTTATATATAGTGTATAGAGTGTATATATTATATCTAAATATGTAAAATTAAAGTAATAGGTTGAGATAAAACTGGTAAAAGTGATTTGTACAGCCACTAAGAGATTACTGCGTTGACCTACATTATTATATACCACTCAGAAACAAATATATAAATTCAAAAAAAGAATGCTGAAACTCTCCTCAGAGCACGTTCAACTGGAACCTATAGCACCTCATGTTGGCCTCGTTCCATGTAGAGGTAAATTGCTTAATTTTAGCAAAAATACAATAATTACACCTCTTGATTCCTTTGTACATAAGCTATTGATTTACTACATTGCTTATACTGTATTATTGACTGGAGACTAATCTGCTAAAGTTACTAGCTGTTAATTAGTCCCCAGGTAATCTCCATCTTAGTGTACTGTCAACATATTCAGGACTTCCAGTTTCCATCGGTAAGATGCACTGCAGAAATGAGGCTAATGCAGGCACAGGTGTGTTCATCAGGGCACTTAGTAACTTCTAACCTGAAAAAATGTTCTAGTCTTAAACAGATCTGAGGATCTGTGAGCTGTATATAAACTCCCACTTAGTTATGAAAGAACGATTTATCTCTTTTAATTTTTAGATTCATTTTTTTTCTATGTATCTATATATCTATAAATTAGGCAGAGTGACTAATCTGAAACACCAATATACCAGTATTTGAAATTTAGCTAATCCAAACTTGACAGAAAACAAATCCTTTAAAATTGATCACTTTTCAAGCCATCTGCAACTTACTCGAAGTTTTTATGAGAGTAAAAGAAGTGCTTATAGAAAAGAAAAATCAAACATAAAAACACGAAAACTTGGCATCAAACCACCTACCAACCCAAGCATTGACCTTGGTATCAATCAGTCTCAATTCCTATGTGAACAAGGAATTTTTACTCCTCCTGTAATTTAAGTTTCTACATTAGTTTTACTTGTCATCTTTATTTCTATGCTTGAAATACTGTTAATTAACAATAAAAGGGTAAGTTTTGTTAGAGACCTTGCTTTGCCATCCCATTGCTCAAAACAGCAGGCTCCCCATACTCCCTAGCCTCTAGTCTTTGATATTTCAGGTTTTTGATGGGAATTGCCCACTATCACAGACCAGATTAGTACAAATATTCTACTTTTTTGACAAAATAAAAATCCATACCTATGCTCTGTCATTATTATTTTATTTGCCCATATCTCAATTATTAATCTCATACTCATCTTAATTATTCTTCCTCTTGTAACGAACATTTTATCAACCTTAGCAGTAATGTAGGAGTCAAAATGTATTTCAAATGCCATTTCCTTTACCTAAGCTGTACTGCACAATCAAAATAAGTCATTAAGCCCTCTTCACACAATGCAATATAGAACATGGATACAGAAGATGTTTATAAGTAGAGTTCCTTCTGTAGATGCATAGGCTATGAAGCTTTCAGCTAGTACCCAGTGTATTTAGTCTTAATGGCCCTCAGCGGGATTTTTGACCAGCTCATGACTGAATAATGATTTCCAAGTTAATATGGCTTCATGGCATTTCATAATTGCATCATTTCAGTATATTTTTCCTCTTCTCTACATGTGAGAAGGAAATGTGCATTAACAAAACAAAGCAGCTCAGTTGCACTTTGCAGGGGGTATTATACACTTTTAATGTCAATGTGCTGAATTCCCATTACCTTGCCACTTTGGTCCATTGATCAACTCTGTGAATATTTTCTCCACTAGTATACAAAGGCGACCTTTACAGGCTTATGCCATTTCAGTCAATCTTCCCTCACTTACCAACAGAGCTAGATTCAAAAGCACAAACACGCTACAAAGTATGCTACAGAGCATAGCACGTTGCAGTCGGACATCCCTATATGAAAATTGTTGATTTTTATCATGTTTTTGGGTAAGGTCATAGTATGCTTGCTGTCTTTTGAAAGCATACACATTCCTGCTAACAATCCTTAAAATTCAGCTGATGTGTGGATTTGGCAACTGCACAATGAAAACCATATAGCAAAGAAATACGTCACCATAGTTTACTTCTGGGTATTTGATAGTCCGTCCCCTCACTTATTGTCGCCATACCGAGAGAAGAATCTCTGTTTAATAAATTCTTCCACACAACAGTTAACTTTTATTTAAGATCTAGAGAAATACTATGGTACCAGCTCAGATATAAAAAGCAAGTGAAGCATGGTAAATGACAAGTCTTTCTGAAGACAGCACAGAGGGCTGTGCTGCCATCCAGAGGGACCTGGACAGACTGGACAACTGGGCGGTCAAAAACCTCATGAAATTCAACAAGGCCAAGTGCACGGTCCTGCACCTGGGGAGAAATAACCCCCGACACCAGTACAGGCTGGGGACCGACCTGCTGGAGAGCAGCTCTGCTGAGAAGGACCTGGGCGTCATGGTGGACGACAGGTTGACCATGAGGCAGCAGTGTGCCCTCGTGGCCAAGAAGGCCAATGGCATCCTGGGGTGCATTAAGAGGAGCATCTCCAGCAGGTCGAGGGAGGTGATCTTACCCCTCTACTCAGCCCTGGTAAGGCCACATCTGGAGTACTGTGTCCAGTTCTGGGCCCCACAGTACAAGAGGGATGTGGAGCTGCTGGAGAGAGTCCAGCGCAGGGCCACGAGGATGATCAGGGGCCTGGAACATCTGCCCTATGAGGAGAGGCTGAGGGAGCTGGGCTTGTTCAGCCTGGAGAAGAGAAGGCTGAGAGGGGACCTGATCTGTGTCTATAAGTGCCTCAAGGGAGGCAATGAGGAAGATGGGGCTGGCCTCTTTTCACTGGTGGTCACTGACAGAACCAGAGGAAATGGCCACAAATTGAAGCATAAAAAGTTCCACGGGAACTTAAGGAAGAACTTCTTGACGGTGAGGGTGACAGAGCACTGGAACAGGCTGCCCAGAGAGGTTGTGGAGTCTCCTTCTCTGGAGATCTTCAAGACCCGCTTGGATGCAGCCCTGTGCCCCGTGCTCTGGGTGGCCCTGTGTGTGCAGGGGGGTTGGACTAGATGACCTCTAGAGGTCCCTTCCAACCTTAGGCATTCTATGATTCTATGATTCTATGACTTACAAAAATAAAAAGTATATAGCGAAATAAGTTAAATATTTATAAAAGATACATTGGCATTTCTAACTGATTTTAAAAATACACTTTCCAACATAGCCTGTAGACTCATATTGAGTCATAATGTTAAAATTTGATAGCTTAGACAGCCAATCTAGCTTGTAACATACGATAACTTTAGACTTCAAAACCTACGGGTGAGACAAACTACCTAATAACCTGTAAGACAAAAACCTGAAGGATACGCTGTTGCAGAGCCCTCAGATCACTTGCTTGAAACCTAGCACAAACTCTGAAATTGCTCTTATTTCTACAGTCCACTCAGCACATCTATAAATCAAAACTTCCAGTTAAAGTTCTTCACAAGCATTCTTCATGTGCTTGAAGAGACAAAGGCTTGTGCATATACAGCTGCACATCATCCTTGTAACAGTGCTCAGCTCAGTAAGACAGAGCCTTACAGCAATATCACTCTGTAGAAAATACATGGCAATGAGTTTTTTTTTTTTTAATTTTACATTTACTCTTTGGGATTATTAATTGCAAATGTGAAACAGTTCTGACATTTCTATGACTTTGAAACTCCCCATAATCCACTGGAAGATTATTATGCTTCGACCTCAATTCTGGTTACTACTTCTAGTAGCTCTGACTTCATTTGTACATAAAAACTTAATTCCTATTTCTTGGAGAACTCCATCTTTAATCAGTTCTTTTTTTCTATCTTTAAATCACAAAATTAAATTTCTTCTTCCAAATTACAGGAAGAGTTTGTTTTCTGTGGAAAGGAAATTACAAATACACAAAAGCTTTGATCCAGAATGAATGTGTTGTTGGGATGTCACTTTGGATAAACAGTTAATATCTCAACACAGCATAAATACTGAAATTAATTATCTCTGAGTTTGGCTGAAATTGAGTGGATCCCAGAAAACAGTTGGATTTTGATCAAACTATGCTTTTCTCTGACAAAATTACTCAATCAAAAAGTTTCTGTCAGCTTTATATTCTGCTTATTGCAAATAGATGCATTACACTAATACGACAATCTTATCATTTATATTACAGATTTGTAAAGTTTAGTGGAAAATAGTTTAATACTATGGATAACAGAACTTAAAAATAAGTAATGCTAAATATTAGGCACTATTACTCAGTGTTTTCTATTCACATTTACATTCACTTCCAATTTCCAGTAATCATTGTATTTTATTTGAATTATACCCAAGTACATGAATTGAAAAGAATTGCACTGTGAAATTCTCAAATGATATATGCTATATTTAATAGAAATTCCATGGGTTCAGATCTATATTTAAGCTCTTAAACAAAACTTCTCAATTTAATTTTTTATGTGGGCCACTTTGGTCACGTTGCAACTTGACCAAAATTCTCATCATGCAGTGCAAAGCTGTCTGCAATTTGAAACCCTCAACAAAACAGAAGTTCAAAACAGGTGCTAACTGTTCTGTGCAGTTCCATAGGCTAGGGGGCAAAAAAAAGAAACAATAACAACACTAAACTAAAAGCTATTTGCTGACTTAAAGAGAGAGTGTCAGACCACCATTCCACTTGAGGACGTAGACAAGATTCGTGTGAATCAACCTTGGAGGATATTTAACTTTTAAAATGAAAGATGAAACTGGCTTTGGGTCTATTAGTTAAAAGAGATTAGAAAAGAGGAAAACAAACTGTCTCCAAACACTTAAAATCTTATTTTAGAAATGACCAACAACAGCTGTTAAGATGAGAACATGTCTAAGACAAGTGAGTTTGATTCTTTGCAATGACTTGGTTAGTCATAGCATATGCTTTTAGCGTATGTGACCCAGATAGTCCAGAGCTACATGTAAAAACGTAGATTTATAAGCGTTTTCTTTAATGCTTTTCCAAACATTCTGCAGCTCTTTTCTCCATCTCTCATATCACTGAATGTGAAAAACAAGCTTACAAAAATGATCTTTTCCATATCTATGTGATTTACCTTCCTCAAGAGTAACAAAATATTTGCAACACAGAATTGCCTCATTTGGGCTTTGCAACAGTAGACCTTATTAGTTTTAACACTTAGGAGTGACCTCCACTTAAGAGCTGTTTCCCATGGACACTCTAATATATCGGTCCTACAGTAATATGGAGAAACATGGCAATTCCTCATTACCTGCTTTTCAACGAGAATTTGTATCTCTGTTCAGGCTCTCAAGGTTTCATGTCTTAGATGTTCTTGTGGGGTTTCCTCACTGTTTATCTAAAAACACAGGAAAAGGGATTTACGGTTATTTTTATTCAACTGTCAGTGATTGCATCTAAGAGGAGACATTTTTAAAGCACTTGGTTTTGCAGGGCAAACGGTTATATAACCACCAGATAACACAGCTGTAGAGAAACTAAACTTGTCTCCCCTTTAAATGTGGAGCCCCACAAGTATGCCAGATGACTTATTTATGTGATCAATTGATGTATTTCCATGAATAGATGTTAATGGTAATTATAATCCTGCTTGCCTATAAAGATATTTCATGCCAAATTAATTGGGATTTAATCAGATATTACAAACAAACCATTTGATATACCATATATTATTTGTAATATTGTGTAAAATGGCCTTTGGTGCTTTAGCAAACATTTAAAAAACGCATTTAGGAAAAATAAACAATTAAAGTATGAATAGATGTAGCATTTAATGTGAAGGGAAGGTAACTTTCAGACCAATATCTGCTATTAAGTAGATGACCTGGGGGCTGGGTGCAGGAACAGGCCTGACTAATATAAATCTCTCTCTTCTGTCAAGATGCTAACAAATATTTCTGCTTAGCATGTATGTTTTTACAGAAATGTGTGTAAAGATAGTAACAGATAAGAATCTGTCTCTTTTCTTATGTATTTAGAAAATGACTCACAAGAATAAATCCAGCTCTCTCTTTTACCTAAATAGGGAGAACAAACACACAAACATACGGCAGCAATTAATTTCTGTAACATTTTAGCTGTTTTCTTTCTGAAACAGTGAATGAATAAAAGGGCACTGAGGAGTCTTTCTTCATACTCTCATTTGATTTAAAGAAAATAAAAGTATTTTCATGTGTACAATTTTCTGGGAATTCAGAAATCTAAGTCTGAATGCTTTGAAATCAACATTTGTATAAAGAAAAAGGTGAATTTGAGAAGAGAAGTGACTATTGCTCTCTGGGTAGGTTATTGTCCTTGCCTCTTGAAGAGAATTTGGTGAAGATAGATGTGAAAGTGGTATTTAGTTTGTAACTGAATAGTGTCATTTACTACAGGACAAAATAAGTAAATAAACAAATGATTTCACATCCCACAAAGCAGGTTAATGTGTCTTTGCAAAGCGGCTTAACAAATACATCAATAGGTATTCTAGCTTATTCTTCAAATGCTAGAGGCCAATAAAATTTCAAAATTTACAGCTTTAGTTTTATATTGTATTGTGGTGCTTCAGAGCCAGATTTAACTGAAACTGTGAGCATAAATAGCAATTATCTAAGATTAACGCACTCCTAAACTGAAAAGTAAGACCCAAAAGTTTGAAAGGAGATTGTAGCAACCCATTGTAAGAAAATAGATACAAATACAGATCAGGTAGCAGCAACTTTATCAAATTTAACATGCAGACTTATTGCCTTTTTTCCCCAAAAACACTTTTTATGTATATATTTATATATACAAAAGAAATGTAGTAATAGACACAAAATATTCATTAGTTTCCTTGTTTTGTCAAGTTTATAAAGAGTCATTTCTGCAAACATCTCAAAAATTGCCCTAACAGATGTTCAGAGTAAGTCTGGGAATAAACATTAGTTTATACTGGTATATGAATTCCTTTTTGCTTCTAAAGCTTATTTCCCAAGTTCTGACAAGCATACCTGGCTAGGGATACTTATGAATTATGATACTTCCAATTGCCACCATTTATCTTAAAAGAGCTTTTCCTTCTAATGCTCATACTCAGCAGGAGGTTGACAAGACACCTTTCCTAATCTTGAGTCAAATGTCAAAGGAAAGCACAAAGAAAAGTTTAGCTATTCCCATGGCCAAAGCCTGATGACTGAGTAGCTTGAGCTGCTTTTTGTAGTGCAGGTGCTGTAGCTGAAAAGCAACCACGTCTGTGGCAAATGAAGCACAGGTGAAGCACTTGAAACACACATTTACTGGTGTGTTACACCTATATGTGTGCTGTGCTTGAGAAGAAAATGACTTTGGAGAAAACTTAGGAAATTTTCATTTTCTGATAAATATATACGCTTCTTACTTGACTCATATCTTTTCTTTTTCTTTTTATTTATTTATTTTTTTTTTTGCTAAGTGCAGTTGCATAGAGGAGGCTGTAGGCAGTAAATACCTTTACTGTAAGGGAAGATTTTCAGCCAGCAATGTGAACAAATCTTTCTGTAAGACTGTAATCAAACAGAGTGGGTTCTCCTTCTCTAAGGGAAACCCTAAATTTACAGGTATTTCAGGGGCAGCTGATTATAGTACCTCAAAAAAGGTGCTATATGGAAGTGGAATATAATAGGAGTAGGATGATAAGGTGGTTTTTAACTTACGAAACTTTTGATTCTAATAGCAACTCACACAGAAGCTTCAGTCCTAACCTATTTACATAAGTTGAATTCCATTAGACTTAGAGGGAGTTATATGTTTTGAGCTTGACCCTCTTATGATCATTTCATGACCCTCTTATGGTACTCTTCTGCTCCTTGGGGAAAATGCCTCTGTTAATATGGAAAGCGCAGAGTTGGGTCAGGAATATTCCCATTTGAATTTGACACTTCCCAAAATTTTACTTCCATGACTTCTTGAGGCTTTCTCCTTTCACTAAGCCTACAAAGAGGCAAAGCGTACAGTTAGCTGCAGGCAAACTATGACCTCCAAAACTTTAGAAAACTATTTCTGTTTAGATTAGATCCAATGCTGCACTATGAAACCACATTTGCCTCTTTTGCAAAGTCTGGCTTCGTTTTTGTTTTTATTGACAAGGAATCCTATTTTTATAGCCAAGATGGATAAAGGAACTATTCATACCCAGCTCATTTTTGTGAAATCTTCTATACTGGATGGACAACTGGAATGAAAAAAAATTGTAAAAATCAGATACAAACAAATTTGCTTTGAGTGTTTAAAGCAGATATGATTTAATCAATTCAACTTATCTATCTGTCTCTAATAGCTGAGAAGCAATAAGTTCAGAAGACCACATTTCTAAGAATAATGAACTGCAGAGGAGAATAAACGCTATTTCATAATACTGACTCACACTCACTTTACAGGTTGTCCATAGACCAGAGCATAAACAAGTAAGATCAGCAATATTGTGGTGAAAATATTAATAGTTTTGACAAAGGTCAAAATTATTTTAACATTGTGAGTGAATTACAAAGTATATTTTATTAATACTTTGTAGAAATAATATCTTGCATGCTACATTTTGCTAAACTTTGTTCCAAGGCAAGGGTAAAGAAAAGACAGTAGGCTGAAAAGCACGACGAGAGACTTAATTTCTGATCTAAGACTTCATGGAACATAATCAATATTTCAAACTCTATCTAGAGATCACAAGTCAGTGATTGTAAATATCATACTGGTACCTCAACATTCCCAGTAAAAGGTACTGCATCAGGTCAGTTCCTACAGGATTCAAAGACCTAACACTGTGATTACTAGTCTAATAAATAGATAGAACAGCATAAATTTGTTTCAAAAAGTCATAACAGAAAAACTGTAGTGGTTAAAAAACTGACTTTTATAATCAGATCTTCAAAAAGTAGTGCAGAATCTGGACTGCAACTGCCAAATATTGATAAGAGTTTCCATAATCTTCCCTAACTGAATCCACACTCATTGCTATCCAAGGCTCATCTAAGATGGGTTTTCTCCCATCTTAGGCAGCTTTCATCACTGAATTGTGTCACAAACAAAATAGAGGTAGATCTTTCAGCGTGACTGGAACCGGGAAAATATCTTTCCAATGTCTGTTGTGAGACACTGTGTAGCTGCTGATATGGATAGAGGTTTGTTATCCCAGTCTTAAGGTTGGATGTTGCCATCCAAAAAGCACCAGATGGCTACCTACGTTGGATGCTAAAAAATATTTTTTGTTGTTTCTTTATTCCAAAAATTTGCAATTTAATCCATGAGTCAGCACTGTCATGACTGTTCTGCAACCAAGAAAAATGTAGCTGCCTTATTTCAGGTCTTCATGACCAGTCTAATCCAACTATACCAACAGCCGCCCTATTGATCAGCTGGAGTTTGTAGGAACAGATACAGATGGGAGGTAAAATCTTTGGATAAAGAAATTTGCAATGCAAGTTCTGGTTGGCCACTAAGTGATGTCAAAATACTTATTAAATAAGTTTAGTTAGATTTTTTTTTTAACTTTTCCAACACAAGTTACTCACAATTTCAGCACCTGCATCAGGTTTTTTATTTTAATGCTTAAGAAAAAGCAAAAAATAGTCTACTTCCCTCCACTCCCTGCAGCTGTATCCATTACTATTGCTGCTACACGACTGGAAGTGCTTTTTCAGTACATATGGTTCTAAACATCTTCCAACTGTTTTGAGACTCTTGAAATACCTCAGCACCTGCCACTGCAACCTAAATTCTGCTCCCTCCTGTATAAACATAAATATTGAGGCACATATGGTATTTTGTCAAAGTCCTGAATACCCACTCTGTATTATGGTATGCCATATCATTTGTAGAGTGATCATTTGCTTTCAGAAAGACCTAACATTCAACAGATCATAAATCCGCATACACATATCTCCTCTTGAGACCTCCAGAACTAGTATTATGCTTCATTAACTGGATCTAAAAAAAAAAGTTGCATGAAAGGGAGAAAGAAAGGAAAGCCTTTCTCTATTATTGAAGAAAAGATGATCATAGTCTGGTTAACAGGTATGATATATTCCAGTTCTGACTTTAATAATGCACTGCAGATGTTCTTCTGCCTTCTTTTTTTGTTTTTATTTAAAAACTTGAAGCATCGACTGTTCTAGTTATAACATCTGTGACACAGAGGCAAAACCATCTTCATTTATTTAGTTTTACAATTCTCATAAACTTCAGTCTGTCAGGATCTCTAAGTCTACACTAGGTTCTCAAATGTGTTAATATAAACTGAAAGCAAAATATGAATCCACATCTTCAATACTGCCCAGAATCAGGGTAGCAGTATCGAAAACTACTGATATGCTTATGAAGTAAATATTGTTTCTGACAGTGTTCATGGATGAAGCCTACAAGAAAAAATTGAAAGACCAAACAAAAGAGAAAAAAATAACCTTTTATCTGTTGTTTTAATATGGAACTAAATATTACTAGCTTGCAGTTCTATGCACTTGTAGCAAAAAAAAATATCAGCAAAACTGACTTCCCTGGATGGTTGTTCCTTGCAAGCACAAACACAGTAGTCTCTGAGTAGTCCTTTTATAAAATGCAAGAGCTCAACCTTTTTCTCAGTTGGGACCTCATTTTTAATATGGAAAATATTAACATTGACATTTGCACAGAACTACCCCTAAACCATTGAAGGTCTCCTAGCATTTTATTCAATTAGTTCTATGGCTATCTCTTCATAAGAGGAAAATTTACTTCAACATTGTATACCTCAATTTTCATTTGAGTTATACAGGGGAAAATTATACTTTGCAAAAGATTTAAAATCCAGAACTTGAAAGGACATTTTTTTCCCCTCAGAAACTCTAGCAAGACTCAACATCTTGGAGAAATAAGCTTTGACTCTGATGTTTTGGGGATTCTAAAAAGATCTATCATCTCATCAATTCTAGCCTTCAAAAAGGAAAATTATACAAATAAGGAACATGATATATAACCTGAACTGAATGCTTTATGAATAACCTACAGTTCCAAACAGAAAAGCTTCAAGTTACTGCCCACTTCTGAGCATATGATTAACAAAAGGAACCATTGTACTGAGATTTTTTTTTTTGAAGAGAAAATCCTTTCCATCTTCTACCAAGTTCCTTCTTAGAGCCAGGATAAACTAAGCACAAAATGTCTTAAACTTGAAATAAGGTTGTTAGTGAATGCTGATGTTCTAGAGAAGAATCATTATCATTTGCCCATCTTCTTCCCTCAAGAATGCTACATATTGGGCAGAGATAGCAACATTTTAAAAATAGGATTTAACAGAACAGTTTTATTCCTTTTGCTATCTAGGCTCCTAAACGCCCTGAGGTTGATCAGGGAAGCAATGTGTTGATTAGAAAAGGAAATCAAGAAGTGCAGCATATGAGTAGGGAATACTTAGGACTGTACATAATTAGGAATAAGCTCACAATACTCTTCAGAGTCACTTACCTTCTCTTTTGCAAACATAATTACACTCTGATGCTGTTTGGCATGAGTCCCATGCCTTGGCTCTGTACTCTTCTGCTGGTAATAACTTCTTAAAGGAAATATGTATGAAACTAAACTCAGCCTAAGAAGTGTTCTTTGGTCCCACTCCAGGCCAGCATGAAATGACTGGCCAGATTTTTTAAGCTAAGATTTATGGAGCATGAAAGGTACATCATTTTGTTAGGCAAGGACAGAAAGCGCCTTATGCTTGCATATCGAAAAATAACCAGTGAACTACTGTCCATGCTAATAGCAATTTCCTTTCCTATTCAAGCAATAGCTTCATACAGTGCCATGTGCAACTAGATCACAGGCCTTCCCTGAGCAAATGGCCACATATGTAGAGTCATTGCAAGGCCCAGCTGCAACACTCTTTTTCCATTCAATTCTTAAACATGTTCTGCAGTGAAGAATACATGGGTTTCCTCCTAAGGCAGAGCTTAATTTTTGCTTTATGCTTAATTTGATATTTCACCTACCCTGAGAGAGCTGCTCTTCCAATTCCTAAATTTCAAGCATATGAGTAATTATTCAGCTACTAAGGGTATCTCATACCATTATAATCTAGTGAGAGTACCCTCTGAGTGCTTTTTTGTTTCTCCTTTGACAGCATATGAGAAGAAAAAGAATTTCAATCACAATTTTTATGAGAGTGAGAGTTTTGCATGTTGCTCTCCTACCCAAAGGAAATATCTTTATATCTTTGGCTCTTAATATACTTTTGTTTGACTTCATAATTAGTTGAATACAGTTAAACCCACCTCACCTGATTTTAGAAATATTATAAGAGATGTTTAACACAGATGTGCTTTACACTGATGCAGGAATAATCATATTGACAGTTAAATTAACCTTTACCAAAGTTAGATGCTGTGAATACTAGTCTAAGTCATGAGGCAAATCTATGAAGTTCCCCAAATGCTTAGGAATCAACAGCCTTACATATAAGCTTGCTAAAAAGCCATTAAAAAGTCCTACCTAAATATTATACTTAACATTGTATATTGGAGGCTGGCCTGCCACCTCCTACTATAAGCCAAACAACAAAAAACAGATGAAAGGAAAGAGCCAGCAGTATTCATATGAAACTTACAGTGGAGAACATTGGTTCTGGAGGAGAAAAATACCTAATTCAGTCCAAACCACTACTACTGTACAAAACATTCCCCATGATGAGCTTAGTTTCGTACAGTGGAGTTTCCGTTTCATTTCAAATAATGTTCTTTAGCTTCACAAAAGCCCTGCAGCAGGCAGGAGGTGGGAGTGTAGGGGGAGATAAATGTTGCATATAATTTGCCAGCAGCCAGAAAAAAGAATATCTTGGTCATTGTTTTTATTCTTTTGGTGATTTTTGTTTCCATAAGAAATAGACTTATAAATACTTTCCTAACGGCCAAGCCCATCAAGGAAGCCCTGTTCCATATTTTAGATACACTTCCTTACAATCAGTAACTGCAAGATATACTTTGCCTATAAAGGCCTGTGTAAAGGTTTCATATTGCACAAGCTGAGCTAAATGTTTCTAATGGGGCAAACACTGCAGTCTCTTAAATATTTTAACACAGTTCTGCAAAGTTACACTATGTGCTTGGATTCTTGGATTGTTATGCTACACCACTGTGGGTTCTGAGCTACAAAAAAAAAAAAAAAAAAAAANAGTGAAAAAGAGCAAGAGCCTTTTTTTCCACAGAAGAACAAGTTTTAACAGCACAAACACCTTCTCATTGGCTTAATTTGCTTCCTTTTCTTTCCTATGGCAGAATTTAATTCCAAATCTGCACTTCCAAATCCTTGACATTTACTGTACGTAGAAAATGCTCATCCCAACCATCAACTAGGTTATGGCCTGCTGGACTTCGTGGCGTAGGACGGTAAAAGAGGAAGAACTGAAGTTCAAGGGGAATAGGGAGGAGAGCTGGGCACAGCCATGCCTCAAGGTGATCTAGAGGTGTCTAATGCTCTTAGTTAAATACGACAACTGCCTGTGATTGTAGGACTGCTCAGAAACTCTAACAAAAGCCAGGAGAACTTAGTGTCAAAATCTACTTTCCTATAGCACTAGGGTAGAATCACAGAGGACTGCTGTATAGAAGCCTTCTGCTCTACTTACTTGTTGAGCAACAAAAGCCTTCCAAGACAAAATGGCAGCTAAATGCTCAGTGCTGGTGTGGAGATAGTTTGTCTTCCCTCCATGGCTTTGAGAGTGTCTCGCTAATAATACCCAGATTTTTCTGCTCTTTTACTCCTTTGAATGCTATCTTCTTACCTTTCTAAAGGGCAAAAATAATGCAGTTGTCCTTCCTAGCCATCTGTGGCTGGTCTTGTCTAGCTGTTCCTCTCACTTTTATAATGAATTA
Source organism: Crypturellus undulatus (assembly GCA_013389825.1). Classification (NCBI taxonomy): domain Eukaryota; kingdom Metazoa; phylum Chordata; class Aves; order Tinamiformes; family Tinamidae; genus Crypturellus; species Crypturellus undulatus. Next base: position 381,910 of record VWPW01021496.1, read on the forward strand.
TTTATTTTCACCTCAATTAGTTAATCATGCATGTGTTGTGGTATTTTAGAGACACGATAAATCAATTTAATACTTAGTAAATGATTTAGTCTGCAACCCTTTCAACAAGGATTGATGAGTGCATTTGTGTATTGTTGTCAATGAGTTAAATGAGGTTCGCTGTTTTGTTAGTTACTTAGGATAAAGAATAAGAAATAAGAAAGACATTATATCATTAGTACCAACTGCATCACAAGATCAGAATAATCCTCTAAGAAGGAAGATGTAAGCCATCATGCTGAGACATTAACTAAGTTTTGTAAAAAGGTCAGAATAATCACACCAAATCATTTTTGTAATGATAATCGCACATATTCATTCATACTTAAACTCTAAATGATTTTGGTCTGTAATAGAAAAGAAGCTTATTGAACTGCAGGATATTATGGAAAGGGTATAACTCACCATCTTTTTTACCTTTTTTAATTTATGCATAATATGAGAGGTTTGCTGCTTCACCAATTTGACACACCTGTGTAGAAGAAGCAGAAGTGTGGAGAGGTTATGAAATTCTATTATAACAGTATCACCAGCAGTGGGAGGTCCTGGTGGAGGTAGCTGTAACTCAGAGTTGGCAGCAGGAGTTGGAAAGAGTTAATAATTTTCACCTCATCCACACTACTAGATGTTAACTCACATTTAACTGATGAGAAACTACTAAACCCAGTAATTCCCTCTGTAAAATTTTAATACAAATGATACTGTCTCAATCTTTGTGCTCTTTGGACATCTTCATATCTAATGCTGGTCCTCCTTCAGATCCTGCTTACACTGTATATGTGCTGAGAGCAACATTCATCACATTGATCTAAGCTAAGCTACCACTGTTTTCTTGAGGTGCAGATTTGTTTAAGAATCTTTGGTCTTTTGCTTTAGACAAGGCCCGTCTTCCTCTGTGATTGTTCAGCAGCCAACACAACATGAGATAAGTTGGTCAGCCATGATGAAAATGTTTTTCTCTATGACCCATGGATTTGTCAGTTTTAGCATATTGTATGAACTTCACCAACATTTACAAGGCACAACTGGGAATCCCACTGATACAGTCCCTAAAATTAAAATATATATATATATTTATTCCTGTTATTTGGAAGCATCCAAAACTCATTACAAGTAAAAGTTAGCCAGAGATTTCCTAATGTCAGGTCAGTTCTTTCCAGAAAGTGGAAAAGCGAAAGGTTTCAACTCCAGGGTCTATACTCACAAGATTTCTCTTTGATCTTGTTCCCTGTGACCCAGAACTCTACCTTTAGCTGACACTGGCCATCAGCTGGTTATTCTTTTTTCACAAAAAAAAAAAAATCAATCAATCAATCAATCAATCACATTTGTTTGTCATGTTGCTAGCCAAGCACAAGTTTTCTCATGTAACCTGTCTATCATAATTTGAGTGATTAATTTTCTAAAAAATATTATCAAATCATCTGCTATTCTAATCTGTGAATAGTGGTATATAGGAACAATTGTTGCATCAGCATGGGAATTGAACCTTAAATGAGAGATTTCATTAAGCTCACTAAACAACTAACATGCCTGGTATGAGCCTAAGGTTTTCCAGTCAAACATCCACAAGTGCCTTTAGTTGTCAGGTACTTTGTCAATCTGTGATATTGGTGTAGAGAATTGGTAAGTAGACACTTAATTCTGCACGGGTTATGTTCACAACTGATATTAAGTGTGAAATCTCACACAAAAACTATTATTTTCTGCTTAAACAAACTTATTTTAGTTTCTCTATCTATATTCTCTCTAGACACTGCTTAAAAGGTTTGTTTGGCTTTTGCACACTTCAGCAATGAGCAGGTCTCTGCATCGCCAATAAGAGGGTCAGTATGTCAGTCCCAAGCACTGTCCTTTATTTCACTGCATGAGCATGTAGCTGACAGACTATAAAAGGAATTACAGGACACTCAGAAATCCTAATTGCAAGCCATCATTTCTGGTGCGGTAAGAAAAGTCTTTTTCATATTTCCTTGGAAAATGAAAGGAGATATTTTTTCAAGGTCAATTTCATGGTAATTTAGTGGCCTAAAAAGATTCTCACATTATTTTTCTCCTCAGAAGCAAGAATATCCATTTGTATAAATGGATGTAAAAGATATAAAGTACATTAAATGCAAATTTTATTTAAAATTATTACAATTATTATAATAATGCATAAACTGCTGTTGTCCAAAAAATCTCCATGAAATTAATGACATTTAAGGAAAAGCTCTAGGAGGCACTCTGCATTGACGTAGGCACTTTGGTTGTGAGCTGATAGCAGAGTAATGGGTTTTCCTTGAGGTTATTTAATACAATTAGAAGACTAAACACACTTTCAAACAGCATCTTACAAAAATATCTACCATTTGAAATACCGCAGTATGGCATTCTATCCAGGTGTTTTGATGTTAGATTTTTCCAATGATAAATAAGTTTTATATTATTAAAAACTGCATATTTCTGGGCATTGCAATTTCTAAACAAAGCTGCTATTAAAGGCCAGATTCTTTCCCTCAATAAAACAGGGCCCCTAAAAAATATTCAGATTCTGTACTGTACCAGTATAAATTAATTTCTTTTCAACAAGGATTCGCTTTTGATTTAGTCCAGTTTTCTGGACCAGCAACTAGACATTCTGAGGTTGTTTTGCTTTTTTATTAGCCAAACCAGAATTTCTAGGAACTCACCATTTTTCTTTTCAGTAACCCAACAGAGAAAGGGCACAGTTCAAATCTGTAAAATGGATGAGGAAAAAAAATCATGGATCACTTCAAAAAAAATAATAAAAAATCCCTTCATAAAGAGAAAAGGAAAGAGGGAGAGTCTTCCTTTATTTTTTAAGACCACAGTTATTTCAATGATGCAACTTGCAAATCAATTTGCAAACATTTATATCAGATCAGCTGAGGGGGTAATAAACAACAGCTGGAGGTTTTGGCAGAGGCAGAAACTCTCATGGCTTCGTTATAAAACAAAATGTAGCACTCCAGATGCTAAGAAAGGGATTGCAAGTATTTCTCTGTCTCCATCCCTTGTACCTATTGAGTAAGACTGAATGAGGTCTTTCATCTTCCAATTTCTCTAAGCAAACTTGTGCACAAACTATTTATTTTTCCCTCACTAACCTAATGTCTCCAGCAAAGAGAGATGTAAACACCAGCATCTCCTCTCACTGCAAATATAAATATAAGAAAATTTTCCTTCCAGAGGGAGTTTTGCCCAAGAACAAACGCATTTATTCATTGTTGAGACTCTCAGCAACTCTGAAGCAGTTGAACAACTGTTCCACACCGGCAATGGTGAAGACAGAGACTGATGTCACTAAAGTACAATGCTTTAATCCTGAGGTTACCTGAACTGAGGCCAAGGCTTTTCATCTCAGTAGAGCTGAGAGACCTGAGCAGCTCTTAGCCCTTCGTACGGCTTCAACACCTCCAAAACATGGACTTGGATTGTGACTGCAAATTACCTGCATTGGGTATTTTAATAAGAAGCATAGATTTAACGGAAATGTGTGTTCTGTCGCATGTTGCTTTCCATTTCTGCATAGCCTATGAATTTCATCAATTTAGAAAAATTAAACTCCTAAGAGACGATTAGAAAAACACAGTCCTACCTTCTGTAGAACTTAGGCCTGGGAGTGCTCACCATTTTGACTACAGCACAAAGAACATGACCTCAAGCTGAGATGAAATTTCTTTCACCTAGATCACTAACCCTGGTCTGAAAAAAATCCAGTCTTAATTTGAGATCACTTCAAATGGTGAGATGTATTAGTCCTACAGTACTTCTTCCATGTTCATGAAGCCAGTTCAAGGAGACCTGAAAATCTCTTTTTAAAATTCACTGTGCTGCAGACATCCTGATTAAAGGCAAATAACATTTCTACAACATTCTGCAAACTGAGTTAAAAGTCTGCCTTAATGGAAACACGTTAAAGAAATAGCCAAAAATATGCAACTAGATAAGAAAAGCATAACAAATTTTAGCACAAAAATTAAAGTAGAGACAAATCTATTTTTATACTACCCAGGAACATCTCTCTAATCTTGTCTCTCTCTTTGGAAAACTGGTTAGCTCTGCTTTGAGAATGGTGTATTTTCTTTGGAACAGAAAGCTTCCAAAATCTAGTTATTTTTCATTACACTTGTTCTTGTAGTTACTTCTGGATAACGTCGTAAGGATTTGGAAATAAAAGACAAACACCACACAAAAAATGACAGTTTGTGTTGCTTTACACCATGTTCTTCCAAACGTTTTTCTTACTGCTGAACCCTATGCGGACAGGCCAGGAGGTCTGTTCCATAAATTCTCCTCTTCCCACAGCAGTAGAGCAGAGCAGATAACATGAGAAGATTCAGCTTCCAGTGTATTTTCTATTTTGGTAGCTATCACTGAGGACAGCTAATGTTGCATAAATGTTTGCATACTATAGGTACTTTTGATGTTGAAAACAGAGTTCAAACATCCTGAGGGACCTCATCTGGATCAGCCAGATTCTGTGGATCAGCCTTAAAAGATTGAACATGTCTTTTGTGAGGAGTTTGGCTCGAGAGAAGGTCACAAACGTGTGAGAGTTTTCAAATATTTTTTGGATGGTGACATCAATACTATATGTGAGTGTAATACATATACATACACTATATTTGAGAAATACTGAATACTACAGGTGTATATAAATCCTATATTAAATATGACAATTTTCACATCCTTTCTGTGATAGAGTAACTAGCGTGTTTGACTATAACAAGAATGGAATTATCTAGCTTGGACAGATTAAGAAATAGCTATTTTTAGCATTCTCATGAACACTAAGACTTCAAGTGCAAACAAAAGCTGCTAGAAGGATGCTGTACTGTTTTAACCGTACAACACACCCAGACTGGAAGCAGGAAAACTCCCTTGTAAGCCTCAGACAGACCAAACAATTTCAAGGGATGAAGAACTACTCTTTTTATGCCGCTTGGTTCTTGGCTTAGACCCCTGAACGCTGCCAGCAGCCCCTGTGCTTTTGCACTGAGGACAGCTGTCCTCCAGGAAACAGAGAGATCACCCCTGCCCACCTTGGATATTCAAGGATTTGGGGATATTCACTCACAGCCAATAATCTGTCAGTCATAAAAAACACTTTTGCCCTTACAACCTGAGAACATGCACATATTTTATATACCTTTACTAGTAAAGAAAATTAAGTAAAACAAACAGAAGCGGCTACCTCTGGGTATAGCTGCAAATGATTTGAAATGGTTCATTTGACCCAATCTTAGCTCATTTTTCTGGATCTAAGAAAGTTGACCTAATCACATCTAATTAAAGGCCCTTCATTAAGAGATCACCTTGTTTAGCCCTGCTTCATTGGTTGTCTTCCATAAGCAAACACTTATTACCTTCAATATGTCCCTACACCAAACCATCTGCCTGGTTTCCAGGGCTACATTTGTAATAGGAGTGAGTTTGTGCTGACATTGCTCTAGCCAATGCAGTTCCTACTGAAATTATTTATTCTTTAGTTTACTCAGAGGAATTATTTCCACTTTATAGCTTTTAAAATATTTTAAAGAAATTAAATTGAAGTAACACACTGAACATTTTCACTCGTTAAAAAAAACAGGAGTATCTGCAGCAATTATCAAAAAAGTATATAAAATTCAAGATAAAAGCCTAACAAAAGCTTGACATGATAGCAGTGCTTTCAGCAGCACTGACCTTCGTCTTGGAGCCTGCAGAAGGAATCTGACCTGCAAACAGCAAAACGCAAGTACAGCAATAGCACAGGAAAAAAAAAGGAGAGGAAAAAAAGCAGTAACTATTCTTATTTCTATATACAAGTTATTTAAAGATAAAATAATGATACAAACAGAGGAGGAGACAGGGAAGGGAAACAAGGCAGTGGAGTAAAACACTTGCTGTAGGTTTTCACAAAGTTATAGCTTTCCCTCACCTAGTCTTAAAACCTATGCCTTATATCAACGCTGAGCAGAATCATTCAGCACTTTCTAAATCCCTGTCTTTTTTTTTAATTTCTAACCTCAAAGTCTACAGCATCCAAGTAGGCTCTTGGAATTATCACGGTATTAGCTGTGCTTACACCATGCGCTTTCATGAGGAGCAGCAACTATGAAAGGCAGTGCATTTTAATACCAAATTACATGCATCTTGCATTTGATTGCTTTCTGTTAAATATGGGCCTGAAAGAGCTTTTTAATGGTCTGTCTTGGAACACAGAGTCCGGGGTCCTCAGAGGACCTTAAAAGTAGTTTTGTGGATTTTTATGGGCTTTTATGGGGCTAGGCTTTCACTTCCAGTGTTTCAATATTCCCCCAAAGTGACAAGGCTGCATCACTGGGCCTTATTTCACCACAGAAGGCCAACATTTTCCCAAAGAAAGCTCTATCAAGAGAAGAAGCAGATGGCCCTGCCTATGGAAAAGAATGATAATCGCAGGCCAGTTCAGCACTATTGATGAGCTCTCTGACATTCACTGAAGCACAACGAGCCTTGAGGACACAAGCCGAGAGAACACAGAGGTTTTTGAATGTCAGGACGCTTCAGTGGAGGGACACTAGAGAAACTGCAAGGCCGGGTCCCAGCAGAGAAGCTGGTCCTGTGAAACAAAGGCGACACTTCTGCACTGCTGCACCGCAGAGCTGCAAAGACTCCTCGAGCTCGTTGAAAACAAATTAGGTGCGGGAGGCTTGACAGTGATAAGTAAAGTGTGTCCACCTCTCTGACAACCCTTGCCACGATGAACCATTTATGCAATGTTCATGGTTTTAGAGGAAAGGGACCTGACTGAACTCCTTGAGCTGCGTGGCACTAAGGAAGTGCAAGGCTCAGCCAACTTTCCTCTACCCAAACTGCACGGATGAGAGTGCTGGAGAATAGGCAGCAAAGTGCATTAGACTGATGGGAGATGAATGCATGTGAAAGCAGATGAGTGGGTAATGAAATAAGTAAAAATAGTAAGGAACAGCTAGCCAAGTCTAAGCAATTCCATGATTCTCCCAAGCAGATAAAATAATAGGAGAATAAATAAATATGAACACTAATGCCATTATTTCTGCTTATTTCTCATATGCGATTTCATGGGATTTCATTTATTTTCTAAAAAATGAGAAGCATTTGTCAAACCTCTCCACAATTCCACAAGCATATACCTATAAATGCAGGAAGATACAGTGGAGATGAATAGGTGTCCCAGGGAACAGTGTTCAGCACACTTTGAAATTTGTATTTTTTCAAATCACATAAACTTTTGCTCCTGGAAAACACCTAGTAACATTAAAAATGTCGTGTAAAAAAATGAGAGAGAACATAAGCATTAGATATAAATAACTGTATTAAAATTCCTTTATTTCCTATCTTTTAAACATTAAGAGAGGTTCCTAATTTGAATAGCTAACTTTGGGGCAAAAGTAAAATGTAAGTTGCTTTTTCTTCACGTTATAGAAATTAAATGCCTTTTGCTGACAATACAGCTCAAGTCAGCTGCTCAGCATAACATAACTGCTGAACTTTCGGAAGATACAATAAATTCACTTCAGCATATTTTTATGTATATTTACTTTTAAGCTCTACGTAGGGGACTTGTACACAGTGGTCAGATTCTGCATCCATCCAACTCTACAGAGCATCAGTGGTGGGATCTGATCAATTAAAAAAAAAAAGCTTCTATTTTTTATACAGCTGTTTCTAAATTCTTAATACACCGATACACATGGGTGATCGCTGCAAAAGCTACTTATCAAACTAGTGTTGACTTTTGTGTTAGATGTAGATTCATCCAACCAGTCCAAAGCAATAAAAAATACTGAAACTTTCCCTCAAATTTCAGGACACTTATTCCAAATACTGTGGGCTAGGAGGAGAAAATGTTATCTGCTAAGCACCACATGTACTTTATATGGCATTAAACTAAACAATTAGGTTTGGTCACTCAAGTTTTCTATATTTAAGCTGTTTCATTCGTTCTTTAATGGGATAAAGTAAACACATTTACTTAAAACCTTTAATCCTGTCCCTGAGCTTGTTAAAACTAATTAAAAATTGAACATAAATTTTATTCTGCAGAATTATTAAGGATTTCTTTCTCCAAAATTCATCCCCCCACTTTATCCCTGACACAGAGTGGTTCTAATCACCAAGAGCAGATGCTTTTGATGACTGCAGACTGCTCTGAATTTCAACAAAATAAATAATAGTTATGTCAACAGAAAATACTATATTCAGTAGCACAAGTTACAGGTCAGTGACTCTGTAGTCACACACCAGATTCATGTGTTAACCTTAAAGTATTTCTTAGATCACAGTATTTCTTAAATATTTAATTTCTGGTTAGAAAATTGTATTAAAAACAATGTTCTTTTGAATCTAATTACATATTTTTTTCACTGAATAAATTTACTGTAGTGAGTTCCCCTGAATTTAGGGCTATGGTTGACCACAACACAGTCTATACTTGCATAGAAACATTACTGCTGGCTTTGCTCACTATAATCAGACAGTCCATTAAATTTAGGATTATTAATTGCTTTGCTGATGCTATGGAGCATGATGATTTGCACATTATTTTTTAAAAACAGAAGCAATACTCTGGCAGTCAGTCCAAGTGATAGCTTTTGTCAGAGTTCATGGAAAACATATGGATTTCTACTCAGAAATAGAGACAAACATCATTTGTAAAAGTCTTTTCTGGGTGTTTGAGCATTTCTTTCAAGAGGGGAAAAACAGCTTAAAAATAGGGCAAATCGGTATCGTCGTTACTACTATCAGACCTCATACAATTGTAATAATAATGCAGTTATGGAAAAAGGCATTCAAAGTGAAATTAGCACTTGATATCTTAGGAAAACATTGTATTAGTAACCTCAAACAGGTTTTTGTTATTTAATCTCAGTAATCACTGAGCTAGTATCACACTGGAACAAATACGTTGCCTTACATTTAATACAATTTATTTCTCACTGGTATAGTTATGCAGCTTCTTGCAAAGACTTCACAGGAAAAGGAGCCAGTGCATTGATTTAACATTGTCATTAATATAACCCTAGTGGGATACACTTTGTCTGCCATAAGGAAAATGCATAATTACTTTAACCGTGCAGTAAGTTGTTAATGAATACACACATCCTATATTAAGGATGTCAGAAACCAGCAGCTAATGAAATCATTGTCTTGGTCGACAGAGGATTCCTGCCGCAGAGGGAGGCAGGCTCAGGCTCTGCTAGTGCAGATTATTAGGTGATTTTTTCATCTGATATTGTACAGCACAGCTCTGCTCTCCACTATTGTGAACTTTCTCACTCACTAGCTGAGCACGACAAGCTCTGTAGAACTTGATTTCTGCAACTAGTCTAAATCCACGTTTAAATTAATCAGGAGGGTTTTTCTTCAGTATTTCAATGCACCTTTTTGTCTATAAGTGGCAAGATAAAGAAAAACAGAGCATGTCTCTCTCAAACAAGCAAATCTTGTACAGACACACTGAGCACATTCATGGCCACATACTGTATTAAAAGCAGCAAACGTCCCCAGCACAGAAGACTGGAGTTTCCATCACTGGCTATCTTTGGAAGCATCCATCTGCTGCTTGCTGGCTACTTGTAACTACTGAGGATGACAAGAGTCTGTAAGAAGCCTCATCAAACTAAGTTAAACTTTAGCACATCTGATCATATTTGCTCACAGTCCATCCCTTCACCCAGATATCCAAAAGGAATGTTCTTAGTCCCCTAAATATCCTGAGCATGCACTTGGATTAGGGAGGTGTCAAGCACTGTACACAGGCAAACTATAAAGAGGTTGCAGAAGATGGAACAAAATGGGTGACTCGGGTTATTTGCTGCAACAAGAGCGGTTAGCAATCGATCAAACAGCAACAGCAGTCACCAGCAGGCAGGTGCCAGCCGCCCGCTGCCCTGGCCCTTGGTGTCCTCAGCCCTGAGAGCCAAAACATCACCAAGGGGATGTTCTCTGTACCCAGACACACGGTTTCTGTGGAATTCGCAGGTCAGGAGCTTCAGCACTGGTTTGGAAATGGTAGCATTTCCAAGCACCATTTCAGGCACTTTCAAACTCTGGGTACCCAGTACAAAGAAAGATTCAGAACTGCTGGAGACTTGGAATGCTGCAATTAATGTTTTTTGTTCATGACCCAGAACTAGGTTCTGCCTTTTAAAATAGGAGTTGACGCTATTTCTTTACAATAAATAAAAAAAAAAATCTTTGAGCTGAATGATCCTTAATTCACAATAGCTCAGAACAATGACAGTTTAGGTGTCGACCTACTACAGACCGATAACAGAAGGAAAATCTTGGCTGGCCAATCACCTATAATTTTCAGATGCTACAATAAATAGTCTTTGGGCTCATGGTTCTAATTTTTTTACCTTCATTACCTTCTATGATGCCAGGGTAAGACTGTTGGCCCTTTCAATATTTTTACGTATATACACATATTAGAAAAATAAAAAAGGTTTGCAACTTGTCTAGTGCCTTCTTCCCTTTCTTCACGGTTCCGAGCTTCGTAAATAATAGCACAAGTTGATTAATTGCTTGTTATTTCCAAACAGGCTCCCTGAGTGGTTACAATGTGCAAACATACGCAAAATCTGTGACAGTTTTACTTTGTGTATTGTCATTGCAACACTCAAACTTTCACAGTACTTTAATTCTTTCAAAGTTGATAGCTCATGTTATTAACTGTGTCCTGACCGTGGAAATGGCTCAATGAAGGTTTGGTAACCTCTTTGAGAAGCCGCTTTCCTCCTACAGACTAAAATGAGCCCTTATTCGTATCCAAATACTGTAGCTGATGAATGAGGGTTGAATCACAGAATGAATATGGTTGGAAAGGAGCTTTGGAGATCATCCAGTCCAACCTCCCTG